>CM077094.1:27931135-28219829 GCA_039513925.1 Platanthera zijinensis | reverse complement strand
TGCGGGGGAGGGGGCCGAAATTCGGGGAGGGGGGGGAAAACCCTCGGGTTGAAGTAGTGGGGTGGGAAAAGTGCGGGGGGGGGGGGGGGGAAAAATTAGGATAAAAATTTTATGCACTAATCTAATCCAAAAATTTGAAACTCAGGAGGAGGGGTTTTAGGATTTAGACTTATGGTAATTTTCTGGTGATTAATAAATATTTATATCAGGGTAAATAAATTATTAGCCCGATTTGTTGTTTCAAGTTTGGGAAGTTGCAATTAAATTATAGTCAGTTTAAAATTCTGGATTTGGATGTTGACTAGTAGAACATGATCCTGGTTAACTAATTGGATAATTTTGAGGTCTTTTGTTTTAATATGGGCTTTGAGCATTAAAATAAATTAGGGCTTGTACAATTGCTTGGAAAATTATGTATGATAATTGGAACTTAAGGTTTTAGGCCATTTTATATCACTGGGTTTTATTTGGGAATTTTTAGAGTTACTGTTATAGCACTTCATCACAAAGCATGTTAGATTGTAATTTAGTATTTGATTTATTATGATTTATTTACCAGCAAGAAAATTATGGGATTCTGTCAAAGTTATTTTCATGATAAAACCAGCACCCTGTATTTTATTTGAATTTTGGGAGGACAAATTAAGATAGTTTATTCATTAAGCTTGAAATAACTGAAATAATGATTATTAAATATGTTTAGGCCCTTGAAAATCATTGTAAAACTATTAAACTTTGGAAACTTGATATTTTAGGCCTACTATTATTTACCTTATTTTTGTGATAGCTGGAATCAACTAGAATGTTATACCTCGTGTTCAAAATGACGATACTAGACCCTTAAGAATAAATTAATTAAGTTATCGGATTTATTAGGGATTCCAATATTTTGGTTTTAGGCAAATCTTGTTAGGATAGACCCCGATAAATAAATTGTGGCATTTGGATGAAAAAGTAAAATTACGTGTAATCTTGATTATCGTGTAGCCTAGGTGAGTCCCTAGGAGGTTTTGGTTTAGCATGATGGTAGTAGTTGGAAGATTAGGTGTTACGCGGGTATGGCGGAAGACCTTCTTTCCGTGTGGAGAGGGTGAAGAGTCAAGCTACCCTAGGTTTAGATTAATGTAACTCTTAAGGGAAATAGGTAAGGTGAGAAACCAATTAAAGTAAGTGCCTTGCGAAAGGGAACTTCGGGCCGTAATGCCGCCGTCTTGGTTCCTAGTGCCCCTTGAGAGCCCTTCACAGGGAATACCGGGGGCAGTCCTGGGCTAATGTAAACTGTAATAACAAACGACAAGAGTAACTTAGTAACTAGGGCTGCACCTTTCACAAAACACGTGGCAAGGAAGATTGATGAGAGCTTCGGCTCGGTTGGTTTGGTGACGGACGTTTGGGTCCGAGGAGCTTCGGCTCGGTTGGTTTGGAGACGGACGTTTGGGTCGGGGAGCTTCGGCTCGGTTGGTTTGGAGACTGACGTTTTGGTCCGGGGAGCTTCGGCTCGGTTGGTTTGGAGACGGCGTTTTGGTCCGGGGGGGGGGGCTTCGGCTCGGTTTTTGTGTATTTACGATTGAACTTTCATGTGCATAAAATAGGAAAAAGTTAAGGTGGTGGGTTTTACGTATCGGGGAGTTCGATTGCACCGACACCGATATCATTGACTCGGCGAGGTGGTTAGCACTTCGCCAACAGAAGTCCGGTGCGCCAGCGGCAAGAGTACGCAGGGTCCTCTTAGTGCACCAAGCGTTGAGGCGTACGATAGGTCAGACCAGTGGTGCTTTTACTGGTTTAGAGGTGGGCGAGGCCCAACCCACCGCTTCCGTCCGCCACTACGGAGGTATCCTGGGAGGGTAACGGCTCCGAAAGGGGGAACTAAAGGTCTGTGTGCACAGAGTCGGGTGTGTGAGTTGCACTTGCATGTTTCATCATACCCACATGCATGTCATTAGCATAATCGATTATTTAACCCTTACACCTAAAGTATAAGTGGTATGGGACGCTTATACATTAGGACCTACAAAACGACCCTTGGTCTATAGGCTTGTGTGGGCAAGTTTATAAATCAAAGGTTAATTTCAATATATATACATGTTGTTGTTTGATAACCGTCACCCCAACGTATAAGTGGTTGGACACTCTATATGATGGGAGCCTTGCAGAAGATCCCTTGGCTTTTGCGCTTTCGCACATAAGTTAAGGTTACCTTTCTTACTTTTATTTTCTGTCATTTATTATAAAATTGCTTGATTAGTTCCGCTGCCATTTGTTTCTTGATTAATCTCACACCATCATGTCCTTCCCTTTCTTTCCTCCGCTCGGTACCTAGGAGCCATGGGGGAAGAGGTAGGGGATGATAGGGCTTAGTCTTTATGACTAACGGTTTTCGACGAACATCATCATTTAAGGGATCGTGGAGCCCAGCATGGAGGAGCAGCCCCAGAGATCGATGCGCCTGGAGATGGGGAGTCTAGCTCCGGAGTTCATACAGCCGGGACCGTGAGTCTCGACCCTGAGTAGTTCCTTTTTTGCTTACGCTTGAGAGACTTGTAGTGTGGACATTTTGTACGGGCATAAGCCGCATTTTATAGTACTCTGATTATGTTATTCTGTGGACACCCCTTCGTGGAGTTATATATATATTATGATTTTATTTCAGTGGATTGCTCTTACTTCAAATTGTGCTACCTTTCTGTGATCGAATTGGCCGGCAGAATCGGTGCCTTGTGGTGATGACCCTTCAGGACGTGAAGGTGTCAACGCAAAGCGGCGATTCTGGGGCCTAAGACCCGGGTTTTAAAAAAGAATAAAAGAAAAAAGAAAAAAAGGGGGTCTTACACAAGGTATAGGGACAGATCTCCCCTTCTTAGGCCCTTGGAGGAGTGGAGCCTGCTTCAACTGCCTCTTCAAGGCTTGGAACGCCTCCTCGCATTCCGGGACCACTCAAAACTTCTGGCCACCTCTCAGCACCTTGAAGAAGCAGAGAGCACTTTCTCTTCTGCTTGAGAGAGGAACTTGCTAAGTCCTGCCAACTTTCCCATTAGCCACTGAACCTCCTTGGCATTCTGCGGCGATCCCATCTCCATGATCGCCTTGACTTTGTCAAGATTAGGCTCCACCCCCGCGGGTGTAAGAAGATAACCCAGGAACTTCCCCCATGCTCACCCTGAAGACACACTTCCTCAACCTCATCTTATACTTCCGCAAGGTGTCGAAGGTCTCCTCCAGATCCCGTAGATGAGAATCCATCTGCTGGCTTTTGATCATAAGATCATCCACGTACACCTCCAGATTCCTCCTTTTTGCTCTCGGAAGGATCCATCATTTTTTGATACATCGCCCCTACATTCTTTATTCCAATGGGCATCATCATCTTGTAACAGTAACACCCATCCCCAGTAATGAAGGATACATCTTTGATGTCGGGTGGGTGCATCCTAATTTGATGATAAGTTGAAAATGCATCCAAAAAAACTCATCAAAAAAAATCGACAACTGAGTCAACCAGCATGTCGATCCGAGGCAAGGGGTAACAATCCTTAGGATATGATTTATTTAACAAAGAAAAATCAACACACATCCTCCAACGGTCGTCTCCTTTTTTTAACATTATAATATTGGAGACCCAATTGGGGTATTGGATTTCAAACACGAACCCGACATTGAGGAGCTTGGCAACCTCCTCTCTGATGGGCTCAGCTAGCTTGTCTATGGTGGACCTCTTCTTTTGTTGAATGGGGCGGCCTCTGGATCCAGGTTGAGACAGTGGCAGGCAACATCCGCATCGATCCCCGACATGTCGGTCACACTCCATGCAAATATATTGACGTTCTTCTGGATGCACTCTAGCATCCTCCCCTGGTCCACCGGGCTCAACCCCCCGCTGATGCGCACCTTCTCCACCCGGCCCTCACGGGTGAGAACCTCCATATCTACCACCACTTCCACAGCCTCCAGTCGAGACTGATCCTCCCACTCACTAGTAGAACCCTCACCTGGGACTGGAACCTCCTCCTCCTCAGCTTCCTCTACGGCCATCACCTCGACCGGCTCCTCTAGAACTCCTTCCACCACCTCCACTTGGGTGCGGATCTCCTCCTCCACTTCCATCTCCTCTGCCTCTTCTCCAGCCCTCTGCCGGAACAACTCCTCCATCCTCCTCTCCATCTATTCCGCTCCACCCTGCCAAGAGATGGAGTTCACCGCAGTGACATAACATTCACTTGCCACTTTGGGATCTCCTCGGACCATGACCAAGATTACCTCAACGTTGAACTTCAAGCATTGATGGAAGGAGGAGGGTACGTAGCGGAAGGCACTGATGAGAGGCCGTCTGAAAATGGTGTTGTAGCTGTTGGGGGCGTCCACGATGACGAATCTACATTTCCTGGACTGCCCCTAAGATGACATGGAGTCCCACTCCTCCTTCCACCTCCTTCCTCTCTCCTGAGAACCCGAATAGGGGTCCACCCGAGGCCAACACCCTCCGGGCCTCCACCTTCATCGCGTCAAATGCCTTTTTGAAGATGATGTTGACCGAGCTCCCGTTGTCGATGAGGATCTAGGAAACAGTAAAATTCTCGACCGAGGTCTGGATTACCAACGCATCGTAAAAAGGATCCTCATGATCCGACATATCTTTCCTTAAGAAGTTGATCTTCTCATCCGGGGTGGGGTTTGGGACATGGAGTCAACGCTCTGACTATACATGGTGTGAAGGCTCGCCTTCTAAGCGACATCGATCCCCCCACCCTGTGGATTACCCTGATTCCTCCTCGGGCTCCAACATCAGCTCAGTCCTCGCACATGTCCTCCTCTCCCCTGGGCAAGACCTCCTCAATCCGCACCTCCTAGTGGGGTTTCTGCTGCTGCTACCTGTTCCCCCTCATCTAGAGGAACTTCGGGCACATGGTCATGGCATGGCCCTCTTCCTGGTGGAAATCACAATAGGGAAACTCCACCCTAACTTCCCGCCTTCTCCTATACTGTCCTCTCCTCCTCCCCTGGGCTATCGCCATAGCTTGATGTTGATCAGGGAGAGGAGGACTCTAGACCTGCCTCCAGCTTGGAGGTTTGAACTGACCTTGGCCCTCCTGGTGATTGTCTTCTCCATGGAAACCTCTCCACTAACCCTGATCCTGGCAATCCAGATGCCTCCATCCAAGCCGATTGTTTAGATCCAGGCGCCCCGAAGTCGACTACTGCTGTTGCTTCTACCTCTGCCTAGGCTCAGGCCTCCGCTCCTCTTGGCCCTTTCCACCTCTCGACTCCTCCTCCATGACCCACCTGGATAGCTTCTTCGCAAACTCGGGGTTCGATGCCTCCTCGTCGACTTCCGGTGTTGCCCTCTCCATCAGCTCCTCGAAGGAGAGAGGCGACGCACTCTTCAACTCCATCCTGAAGAAGCCCTGCTACATCCCCAAGGTGAAATCCATCATCAGGGTGTGCTCTGACATCTCTTGGACCTGGAGGAGCTCCTCCTGGATCCGGTCCACATAGCTCCCTAGAGTCTCGTTCACTCCCTGCTTGATGTGGAATAGAGACTCAGACTCTTTCTTCCTCTTCTTGGAAGTGGTGAACCTCAGCATGAACCCCCGATATAGGTCATCGAAATAGTAGATGGAGCTGACCGCCAGCTGGTGGAACCAATCTCTCGCCTTTTCCTTGAGGGTGATGGCGAAGAGCCTGCACTTGAACGCATCCGACATTTGTCGGATCGAGACCACATCCTCAAACCACTGAATGTGTTGAACCAGATCGTCCTTCCCAGTGTAGTAGGACATCTCCGACTCACAAACCCCTCTGGAACTGGGGCAGATGAGACCAACTCGCTAAAGGGGCTGCCTCCCCCTACTGGGCGAGCCGGGGGATCTCACACACCCATCTAGCTGATCTAGCCTCCACTTGCCGAGCTGGGGAACAACACTCGCCCATGCAGATCTCACTCCCTCCCCTCCTCTGCTACCTCATTCTCAGGTCGCCTATCGGGGGCATTCTCACCCAGGGTTGGGGCCGCAACAACTGGGACCGCTGGCGTCGAGCAGTCAGCGCGCGTGCCGAGTGCGAACTTGACGAGGCTAAGCACCTCCTGCCTGAAATCCTCGAACATCCTGAGGGTAGAGAGTGGAGGGGTAGGTGGCGAGTCGGCTCTGACAGATCCATGTCCTTCACCTCCAGTCATCAAGCTCACTAAAGATTTTCGGTACTGATCACTCTCTAGGATCACTGCACCAAAATGTTGAAATCGAAAATCGGATTTTGTGGAGTTCGAACCCTTGCGGAAGGGGTGATCTCGCACTTACTTCTCCCTCACAAACTCAAACAGCTAGAGACTTAGAACAAGAAACTGACCCAAGGCTCCAGCACGGAGGTCCCACCACACACCTGGAAGATCTTAGAGCGCTTTCCCTCCTTAGCCAAGTGCTGAGCTAAGGATACCTCAGAAAGTGCAAGAAGACCAGGGCACAAGTAAGTATGCCCTCTAAGATACCCCCTTGGGTCTATTTATAGTTTTCTGAAAACGATCAGCCAATGGCCAACCTCCATTGTTCTAAACAACTATATACAATCCAGATTGGTCTGCCAACAACGTAATTCCGCTGTTCTAAAAGGCTATGGGCAGGCTAGTGGGGGTAAAATGGTAAAAAATACCTCAAACAACACTGGGCGAGTGGCCCTTGAAAACCTCCACTCGCATAGGGTGGCAAGTGCTCGATGGTGCTAGCACTCGCCGCCTCCCTATGACCCTGGGCGAGTGCAGGCCAGAAACGCCCCACTCGCCAACTGCCTGTCGAGATACATGGGTGAGTGCGAGCCTACTGCTCTACTCGCCAACTGTTCCGCTCTATCCCACCTAGGCAAGTTGACGGGGCTGCAGAGGTCTCACTCAATGCCGAGAAAGAGGCGTTGAGTGTCTGGGCTTCACTCAATGCCAAGGAAAGAGATGTCAGATGAACAAGCTTCACTCAACGCTGAGATCAAAAGCCGCTAAGTAAGTCTGCCTCACTCGATGCCGAGGCGAAAGGCATCGAGTGGACTCGACACTAGAGGCAGGCGTTGAGTGGACTCAACGCTAGGGGCCCGGCTCGCCTGGGACTTGAACAAGAGGACTTGGGTGGTCTGCCTCATGTTGATCCCCACTTGAAGGATATGGGGTTATACAATCAAGGCATGAGATTGCGACCATAACGTATGTTTGTGTGAGCTGTACGTAGAGTCCCTCTCCCACAATATAGTGGAGAGCAAGGACTCTGCCAGGGTATGTAATTATAACTCCAATTTAGTTTTATTCTTTTGATAATCTTAGGAGGGCCACCTGCCTCCAATTAGAAGCGTTGTGTGTTTCCCTCAATTCATTGCGAACCTCCAGGTCGATTGTGTTTGTCCCCAACATAAATATACATTAGTGAAATGACGCACGAGTTTAGATTTAGGCATGCTGTGTGAAGCCTACACGTGGTGATAATACCGGATCAGTGATGCTTTTGTGATATGCATTGTGATTAGTCCTAGGTGTGCCAATGAAAATGATCCATAATATTCGTCGTATTAATGACAAGAATTCGTGGGCTTTATTTGTGAATGCTCTGTCCCTAGGCAGTTCTGTATTAGGCTCGGTAGAATGATGTTCTTGTTGTCCTTCGTAGAATGGGTGGATTCCTCATCATATTGTTGTTGCTTTCAATCCATGCCATGATGTTTTAGGATTGAGAATAATGTTATACTCCCTATCGCGCCCATTCGAATAGTTGCGGACTATTTTCCCCCTCTGTCACACTCGTTTGGATAGTTGTGGAATGTTCTCCTTCCTATAACGGTCTTATGGATAGATATGGACTTTGAGCCTCTCTATCGGGCTATTTGTTGCGATACATTTTACTCCTACCATTATAGTTGAGTACAAAAGGAAAACACATGCCTCTCTTCATGGGTCGTACGACTTTGGGTGTTTTTTACCACATGCATGATGGTATTACTACGAGGAGCCCTTGCGTGCCCCTTTAATCTTTGTATTTTTTGCTTTTCTTTTCATGCATACTTATAGGAGAGTGATACACTCACCCCAGCGTCTGCTAGGATGACCGGGGGATGGGTCATTACGTTGTGTTAGTCATCCCCATGCAGACCTTTGTTTTCCGCCTACTTGTTCTTGGTTTCAGGTGGCATAGCTCATAGCGGTGTGTAGAGGGTCGGAGCCTAAGAGCTGCTATGAAGCAGGAGATCATTCCTCCTCTATTTTGTGTTGTACTTAAGTACTTTTGTCACATTTCTTTGTGTCACAACCCGTCTAAATAAAAGTCAGAGTGCACTTTGGGGCGAGTCGTGATGTCACAAGCATGAGAGGAAAGAAAATCTATCCTTGTTAGGCGGGAGTGGTGAAACTGATAGTTAGTTTAAAATAATTACTTTTGAGTAAAATAGATTGTTTTTATGTGAAAGCTTTAAAATATTGGCAATGGAAATTAGGTGTACATGTATTTTAAACAAAACCATGATACAAAAATACTGGTACAATTTCATGTAATGACAATCCCAATGAAAATGAACATACACTAATGTCAAATTCTAGTACATAGCTTAGTTAGCATAACAGTTGTGCATGAAAACATAGAAAATGTCTGATCATAATTATTACATAAATGAAGTATCTGACAGTAAATGAAACAAAACATAAACATAAATCCTGACATGCCAAGAAGATAAACATTCAGAAGCTGGAGCTTGACGCGGATCGGGCTCGAGTAACAGGCGGTGTAGTCACGGACACTAAGGAAAATTCCAAAACAGTAAGGAAAAAATCCTCTGAACATTGAAATAAACAGAAGTGAGCAAGGTAAAATAAAGTGCAAGCAAGGGAATCAAATACTTGTGTAGCAGTTTTTATAAAACAAAGCTAGCAAGACAAGAAAGCAAATAAACAAGCAAAAATTAATTAGAATTATTAGACTACTTCGGAGTATAACATAGATTTGATCATATTTCACTTTGATGCACATGATTTTAATATAAGTCTAAATGCAAGTCTTATCAGAAAATTTGTGCTTGTTATGGTCATTCATTGATTCCCATTATAAGTCAACTGAAAACTCGAATCAACCCGTCACATCAATTCAACACTACCTTTCAATGATTGCCTATGATATTAATGAATTTAAGGTTCAGGATTTAGTGTTTTCTAGTAAATCAAGACATGTTACTAATTTATCAATTCAGATATACAAGAGAATTTACAAACATGAAAAAAAAGGTCCAGTAAATAAAACAATTCACATAATTCATAGATTGTGATTCTAATAGACAAGAATTTTTGTCAAAGGAGAAAATCATATCATGAAACGAACTTTACCAAGTCTTACAACCATATATGCATAAGAAACAAGATTTGATGACACAAAAGAAACTAGATAGTGAGCTTTATATTTTTGTGGGTTCAAGTATTCACGAGTGATAAGATTACTATACGTCATCTAGGACACCAAGTATTCATTTTGATTAATCCATTCCAAGGCATGATTATCTTCCAAGTAAACAAGCGGACAATCTAAACATTTTATATAAAACACAAGTCATCCATTTGTTAGCAAGAAATCTCAACATTTATCATTATAACAATTAATGCTCATGTTCATAAAATACTACTAGTCTTCCAATTGTCCATCAATCGGGAAATAATTCATCTAAGTGAGAATCTAATTAAAATTACTTTCATTCATTAACTCATCTTTCAATTATCCATCAAATGAGATGCAATCAATTAAGTATAAATTCAAATAAAAACAAATCCTGATCACACACTGATGCGGTACAGGCGTCACACCTGCCCGCCACCCTGGAGTCCCACCAGGGGGCCCACCTGGAGTCAGCACTAGGAGGCTTTCATCAGGGTCGTGGTCCGTACACCCCAACCAGATCTCCGCGATAGAATCACCACCATGCGGCAGGTTGTTGAGGTTGGGGCTCGATCCCCTGACCTCCTATGTATAAGGCCTTCACCAGCGCTCTCATCACCAACTAATCGAGCTCCGGCCTCAACAACCTGCCTCATGGTAATGATTCCATGACAAAGAGCCAGTTGGGGTGTACGGACTACGACCCTAATGAAAGCCGCCTGGTGCTGACTCCAGGTGGGCCCTCTGGTGGGACTCCAGGGTAGCGGGCAGATGTGACGCCTGTGCCGCATCACACACTCATGTCATTCAAAACAAAATAAATATTTAAACCCCTAACATATCAATTTAGGCATTCAAGTTCTAAACTTATTTGACAAAACAAACATTCAAGGGTGAATTCATATAATCATAATAATAGACAAAGTAATTTAAGTTCATTATTTGCAAGAGAGTGAGAGAGAGAGATCTTTACTTGCCTTATGTAAGCTGAAACTGACAGAGTCGGCTAAGCGGCATAAGCAAAATCATAAATCTTATTTCGAACCTGTTTAAGAACAATGAAATTGATGTTTTACATAACGGAATTCTACGCTAGCACAATATATTTATTCATTGCATTACTTTTAATCAAGAACAGGTTTAGAGATTACATCCCTCAAAAGTGATGGGAGAGGAGATTACACGAGAAATTGTAGACTTGGCGACGCTTAGCTAGGATAAATCCTAAATCAGAGAGGGCTTGAGCAATTATGTTGATAGCTTCGTCGAACGATATCAAAAAATGACAAACAAATAGCAGTTAGACAATTATAGGAGGCCAAAAATCTTGAATCACGAGTAAATGCAATTTAGGAGACAAACAATTTCATGAAAGATTAAGAAATTTGAATGGAGGAGGAGATTCTTACCCAAGGAAATAAAATCCACGCCCAAAATTTGGGTGGAGGATTCAAGCAAAACCCTAGGTGTAATTAGAGCCCAAGAAAGAGATGAAGTTATTGTCGGCCTTCTTTGAAGGAGGCCAGATGACCTCCTAAAAGTGGAGAGGAGGGTGGATGTCATCCACGGGAGAGAGGATGAAGGAGTAGTCGACTCTTGGAGGAAGGGAGGAAATGGCCAGCTAGGGGGAGAAGATGGATCCGGTTCTAGAGAGGAGATTGCTGACCATAGGAGAGGAGGTTGTCTGCTCTAGAGCAAGGGAAGAGCGGGAAGCGATGGAGAAACAAGAGGAGGTGCTGACGCTGGCTTGCGGGGGTCGGCATGGGAGTGGGAGCGACGAGGGAGAAGAAAATCAAGAGATTCGGGCGTGTGGCTTGCGGGAAAAAGCAGGGAGCAGGGATTTTTATCGGGGGAAAGGCCGACTCGATTTGGTATAAAAGGAGAGAAAGCCTAATATATCTAATTTACAAAAATGCCATTATTTTTAATTGAATCAAATAAAACTCTTTTGTTTTTAAATATTATTTTTGAAGTTATTATATTCTCACCTACTTAAGAAGTTTCGTCCCAAAACTTTCGTGGATTTCCTGAATGGGGTCTCTTATGATGAAGATTCAGAAGACATTCATTCCGAGAAGATTTGCAAATCAAAACATGGAAGCTAACTATGAATGTAATGAAATAGAAAGGAGAACATGCACAAAGACTTACCAAGATCAAGAGAAACCTTGCGGATACTTGCTACGTATATTAGATCCAAGTTATAAAGCGTACTCATCAGATGTCATGCGTCCAAAGTCCAATTACCATAAGAATAGTTCTCTTTTGAATCTTACGTACTTGGTACAACACAATTTTAGAGTGTTAAAATGGATACGAAAGATTGGCTTGAGAAATTACTAACATTTATTCAATTAGCTCGAAAATGAGGGGTAAGACTCGAGATTTTGAGAGCGAAAAAGATCATTGCACGAAGTAAAAATAGAACATAAAATTGGAAAAGAAGCTGAATGATAATTGAGTGTCAACACAAGTAAGAAAATTTGGGGATGGAAGAGCACAAAACAACGCTGAAGTAATTGAACAGAGCACTTTACACGAAAACCCTCATTTCTCACTGACACTTAGGAGCTAACTAGAATGAGATATAAGAGGACCGAATAAGGATTGATAGACAAGCGGAACAGAAAGAACTAATTATGAATATTGAGGAATCGAAACTAGAGATTCTAACACATTTCATACTCTCAGGTACTTAAATCATGTAATAATACAACATTTTCATTAGACAACTCTAGATAATGATCATGCAAATGCAAAAATGAGATCATGTGCGATGCCCAGAAAATAGTAAATCTATGTGTGCACAATCATTATTGTTGTTCTTAACTTTGCGCTTGTGCAATGATTTATGATATGAACGCAAATGAATGGATACACATTTCACGTTAAGTGGCCATTTCACTTAACATGTCATATATATTATGATCTAATGTCATCGTACTTGAAAATATTAAACTGCTCATATCCATTTAATATTCGCAAGCGATGTATATCATAGAGAAAATTCATATGCACAAAAATGTTAAGTTTGCTGATAATATCTTAACATTCATGTGCATACTACTCATACTTATGAGTGTAGTGTATGCATGTTTCAGCTGCAAACAACAAATAATGACAAGGTGAGTGAAGGAATGATGCATGTATATATATTTGTATAATAAGATCCAAAATAGGTGAAAAAATTATAAAATACTTTATCTTTAGAAGCTAACCTCCCTCTGATACCAACTATCACGACCCATCTAAATAAAAGTCAGAGTGCGCTTAGGGGCGAGTTGTGATGCCACAAATATGGGGGAAAGAAAATTTATGCCTATTAGGCGGGAACAGAGATACTGATAATTATTTTAAAATAATTACTTTTGAGTGAAAAAGATTGTTTTTATGTGGAAGCTTTAAAATATGGCAGTGAAAATTAGGTGCACATGTATTTTAATAAAAAAAATATGATACAAGAATACTGGTACAATTTCATGCAATGACAATCCCAATGGAAATGAACATGCACTATTGTCTAATTGTAGTGCATAGCTTATTAGCCTAGAAATTATCTATGAAAATAGAGAAAATGTCTGATCAGAATTATTACATAAAAGAAGTATCCGACAGTAAATGAAATAAAACATAAACATAAAAACTAACACGACAAAAAGATAAACATCCAAAAGTTGGAGTTTGATGCAGATTGGGCTCGAGTAGCAGGCGGCGCAATCATAGACACCAAGGAAAATTCCAAAACAAGAAGGAAAAAGTCTTAAAATATTGAAATAAATAGATGTGAGCAAGGTAAAATAAAGTGCGAGTAGGGGAATCAAAAATACTTGTGTATCAGTTTTCATGAAGCAAAGCTAGCAAGACAGACAAACAAGTAGACAAGAAAAAACAAATTAATATTATTAGAGTACTCCGGAGTATAACATAGATTCGATCACATAATGACATACGTTATAATCAATGAAAGGTATAAGTGTTTCAATTTGGTGCACATGATTCTAATACAAGTCTAAATGCAAGGTTTAGAAAAAAATTTGTGATTGTTATGGCCATTCATTGGTTCCCATTATAAGTTAAGTGGAAACTCGAGTCAAAGCGTTACATCAATTCAACACTACCTTTTAATGATTATTTATGACATTAATGAATTTAAGGGTTCATGATTTAGTGATTCCTAATACATCAAGACATGTTACTAATTTATCGATTCAGATATATAAGAGAATTTGCAACATGAAAATGGTGCAGGAAATTAAATGGTTCAAATGATTCATAGATTGTGATTCTAACAGACACAAATTTATGTTAAAGGAGAAAATCGGATCATTAAACAAACTTTACCCAAGTCTTACAACCAGACAGGCACGATTAGATTGATCCATTACACGGCATGATTATCTTCCAAGTAAACATGTGTACAATCCAAATATTTTATATAAAACACAGTTCATCTATTTGATAGCAAAAATCTCAACATTTATCATTATAATAATTAATACTCATGCTCATAAAGAACTACTAGTCTTCCAATTATCCATCAAATGAGACACAATTCATCTAAGTGAGAATCCAATTAAAATCACTTTAATTCATTAACTCATCTTTCAATTATCTAACAAATGAGACACAATTAAATTAAGGAAAAATTCAAATAAAAACCAATCATGATCACACACTCATGTCATTCCAAAAAAAATATATATAAACCTCTAACTTGTCAATTTAAGCATTCAAGATCTAAACTTATTTGACAAAACAAACATTCAAGAGTGAACTCATATAATCATAAGAACTGACAAAGTAATTTAAGTTCAATGTTTGTAAGAGAGATGAATATCTACTTGCCTTAAGAAAACTGAAACTGACATAGGCGGCTAAGCGACACTGGAAAAAAAATCAGAAATCCTATTTTGAACCTGTTTAAGAACAATGAAATGATATTTGACGTGACAGAAATTTTGCGCCAGTACAAGATATTTATTCATCGCAATACTTTTGATCAAGAACGGGTTTAGGGATTACCTCCCTGAAAAGTTAGGGGAGAGAAGATACCATGAGAAATTGGAGACTTGTGTAACACTCATATCCATCACATAGCATATAGCAGTAGGTCTGGCCAGGGCCCAACGCCATATACTACGGACAGACCGGTTGGTTACTCATTGAAACCAATCAACCAATCACAACGTCCTACACAGAGCATCTAGCGGAAGTAAATTATTAAGTTGCACAAGTAAAAGAACCCAGCCAAGCATGAATGTCCACTACTCAAACCCATATGAATGTATAATACACAAATAAAAATGGCCTTATGGCCTTACAAGAGTTTGCTTAATAAAAGTGTCTTCCAAACCTCGGCACGCAGGCCGGTCACACATGAGTACATAAGGAAAACACTCAAAAATTGGCCTTCGAGGGCTGGCACAGCAACTTGGGCTTTAGCCCGCTATTTAGCACTCGGCTCCGCAGCACCTGCAAGCAACAATCCACCGCACGGTTGTAAACAAAAATAACGGTCAGCTAAAGCTGAACAAATTATAACGATTCCACCCCCAGACCGGGGCGGTAAAGCTTCTTCCCTGCACTTGTTAGCAAAACAAGCAATAAAGCAAAGAAACATCACATCACAGGTGCACGCGCACAAGGCCGTACACCTCGTGCTCTCAGGGCACTTACTCGGTGAAGCCAGTCCGAACCCCGTCCGGTCCTTGACTCCACCACCACCCCCAAGGGGCGGCAACCACGTGAGCATTTAGTCCTTTCAGCCGTAGCCTAGACTCGTTCTCCAAACCTCGTCAAGTCCCACATAAAACTTTGGGTCACTTTAACAGAGCATATGGAGCGGGTAGGGGTCCACCAGCCCGTTGCTCACCCCGTCATTGCCATTTGTCCTTTGACGCGGGCTAAGCTTCCCCAGTCCCAACTATCGATCAAACACGGTACATAGCCCCGCTATGTACCCGGTTGGCTCCCAGGCCACCGATATGACATAAATGCGTTTCCGTCCAGGTTTCCGGGTGCACCTTGAGGTTAATCCCCAAGATTCCCTGATGCATTCTAACGCATAACAACCTGGAAACAATCAAAACGCTCGGAGTCTTCTCCGACTAACAATGCATAGCAAATCATCACCGATCCAGACCAACATGTCCGGGTAGGCTTCACACATCATGCCTATGTCCGTACTACGATTCCGGACTCTAACAAGGGGGATTTTACATATCTACCCCAAGGAATACCGCAAACTCGCCGCACACTCGCGGGAGAAGGGTTTTCCCATGCAAAGGAAGAAGAGCTTCACATGCTCAAGATGAGAATCATTACACTAGCGTTCTTCCGTGGAACCATGGAAATCTATGCAGATGGAAAGCACCACAATCTCCTTGCCTCTGCGGATCCGAAGTCGGCTCGCGATTTGGAGCTCCGAAGCTCCGCCGGTGACCGGATCTAGCTCCTCTTCCTCCTCCTTGCTCTCCCTTCTCTCTAGAACTTAGAGAGAGAACTCACATGGTAAATAAGGGTTTTCTAACCCTATTCTCGAGTTAAACCCCATCAGGAACAACCCCAGCCCTTGGATCCCAAGCCAAGGAAACGGACGGCTACGATTTAGCCTCAAAATAGAAAATCTGGGCCAAACACGAGTTGCAACACGGCCGTGTGCATGGCCGTATTACTCATTCGCCGTCACTCCGAAATACCGACCAGAACATGTCTTGTGACATGGCCTCTGACATGCCCGTGTCACATGTGACACGCCCATATCAGGGCCCGTGTCACGCCCCGTGTGCACCAACAAGGAGTTTCCCGAGCTGGACACGGCCTGTGACACGGCACCCGACACGCCCGTGTCACATGTGACATGCCCGTGTCACGGCCCATGTGCATAACTCAGAAGCCTCCCGAGCGGGATACGCCCTGGGACACGCTCGTGTCCCAAGCCGTGTGCCTACACCCGACGATCGCTGGTCGCCAAAACGTCGACCACGCGACCCGTGGCCGAACGCGCCCGTGACACGCCCGTGTCACGCCCGTGTCACGCCCGTGACACGCCCATGTCACGCCCGTGTCACCTGCTCCAAGTCCCAGACTTGGCTTAAAACGTCACCCGTCCCTCTTTTGAGTTTCGGGGTATTACAACTCTCTCCCTCTTAAAAGAATTTCGCCCACGAAATTAATAAATGAAAGAAAACGGAAAACTTTAAGCGGTACCTGCGCGGAATAGTTCCGGGTACTCCTCCAGCATAGTTTGCTCCTATTCTCAAGAGAGCTCCACCCGACCGCAATTGTCCCACCAGACCTTGACCATCCGGATCTCCTTGTTACGGAGTCTCTTAACCTCAAAGTCTTCGATACGAACGGGCTTGACCTTAGTCATCAACCCTTCATCCACTGGCACTTGGTCAACTGCGATCACCTGCGAAGGCTTTTGCACCGCCTTCTGCAATACAGAAATGTGGAATACATCGTGTAGTCCACTCAACTCCACTGATAGCCTTTAGTGATAATCCGCTTCACCGATCTGCTCCAGAATCTCAAATGGTCCAAGATATCTCAGGCTCAACTTCTTCAAGCGTCGCTCCTGTGAGACATTCTTGAACGGCTATAGTTCCCAATACGCCAACTACGAACTCCACACTCCGATGCATGGCGTTAAAGTATTTAGCTTGCCTATCTTGAGCGATCAGCAACCGCTCTCGAATGGTTCGTACCAACGAAGTGGCACTCTCCACCTCCTGCTTTTGGTACAACCTTGCCTCACCCGTCTCTAGCCACGACAACGGCGTGCGACACTTTCTACCATATAGGGCCTCGAAGGGCGCTATTTGAATACTCGCCTGGTAGCTGTTGTTGTACGCAAACTCCACCAAATACATGTGGTCTTCCCAATGCTTCCCGAAGTCTAGAACACTCATACGAAGCATGTCCTCAAACGTCCTGTTGACCCTCTCGGTCTGCCCATCCGTCTGCGGATGTAAGTCTGTACTAAAACTACACTTAGTCCCCAGCATTTGCTGCACCCTCTTCCAAACATTGGACGTAAAGCGCCCATCTCGATCGCTCACGATGTTGTGGGGAACGCCGTGCAGTCTAACTATGTTATCCATAAACATCTTTGCCAGTTACTCCACCGGATCATCCTTCCTATGCGGAATGAAGAGCGACAATTTGTCAACCAAACCACGATCACCCACATGGCGTCGCTTCCCCACTGTGACCTTGGCAAGCCATGAACAAAGCCCAGTCAAACTTCAACTCCAGAATAGGCAAGGATTTCAAGAAACCCCCGGCTTTAGACACTCTGCCTTCACTAAGGCGCAAGTCTGGCATTTTGCCACATACAGTGCCACATCCTTCTTGAGTCCTGGCTACCAGAACAACTTCTTTAGATCTCGGTATAACTTCGTGCTCCCTGGGTGAATTGAGTACTTGGTATGATGAGCCTCGTACGTCAACTCCGCCCGTAGATTTCCCACGTTTGGGACGCACAAACGATTTCCCTTCATACTGCTGTCCAACTCAATAACCTGCTGAATCCGATCAGCCAGGTCATACTGAGCTTCTGTCCAGTTCAAACACGCTTCAGCGCTAGCCTGCTTGTCAGACAATGGATCTCTAATGCCCCCGACTCTCGAATTAACCTCTCACCATGAACCGACAACCAGTTGGCTTGGGCGGGAGCCCTGCGTCTCAACGCATCCGCAACAGCATTGCCTTACCCCGGACACAAAATACATTTCGAACGTATAGTACCCCAGGAACTCCATCCATTTCCGCTGCCTCAAGTTCAGATCCTTGTGATCCAACCGATATATCAGGCTCCTATTGTAAGACCCCCATTTTTTTCTTTTTAGACACCAGGGTCTTAGGCCCAGAACCGTCGCCTTGCGGTGATACCTTCGCACCTGGGAAGGTCGTCACTACAAAATGCCGATCCTGCTGGCCAAATCGATCACAATTGTAGCAATAAATTAAAAGCAAGTCCACAGGAATCACATGTATAGAAAATAAGCTCCACGAAGGGAGTGTCCACAGATAGTACATATAACAGAAATCTCAGGCTTATGCCCGGTACATCATGTCCTCACTACAAATCGCTCATCGCTGAAGCAAACTAATATAACTACTAGTGGTCGGGACTCACAGTCCCTGCTGTCTGGACTCCGGTACTAGACTGTCCGATCTCCAAGCGTGCTGACCTCCGGGGCTGCTCCTCCATGCTGGGCTCCGTGGTCCCCTAAAATGATGTGGTTCGAAAACCATTAGTCTAAAAACTAAGACCTATCGTCCCCCGCACCTTACTCCATGGCTCCTAAGCACCGAGCGGGGAGAAGGAAAGGTAAGGAAATGAAGGTGGAGAATATCAAATAGTAGATGGCAGCGGAACTAAACTAACAGTTAATAAAGATGGTAATAATGATATATAATTTGAATAAGAAAGTAACCTTGACTTATGCGAATACACATAAGCTAAGGGATCTCTTGCAGGGCTCCTATCGTATAAAAAGTCCCATACCGATTTATACGATAGGGTGTCGGTTTTACTAGCAGGCTTAAATATATAGTACTGAAAGAGAACCTTGACTTATAAGCACGCTCGCGCAATCTTATAAGCCAAGGGGTCGTTTTGCAGGGCCTAATGCATAGAGCGTCCCATACCGCTTATACATTAGGTGTCAGGTTATATGCAATGGTTACGTTATGAAATACAATTATGCCATGACGTGGACATGCAAGTGCAACGCACCCACTCGACTCTGTGTACACAGACCTTTAGTTCCCCCTTTCGGAGCCGTTACCTCCCAGGATACCTCCGTAGTGGCAGACGGAAGCGGTAGGTTGGGCCTCGCCCACCTCTAAACCAGTAAAGCACTACCGGTCAGACCTATAGTACGCCTCAACGCTTGGTGCACAAAGCGGACTCCTGCGTACTCTTGCCGGCTGGCGTATCGGACTTCTTTTGGCGAAGTGCTAACCACACTTGCCGAGTCAGCGTATTGGCGTCGGTGCATCGACCCTCCAATACCGAAGACCCACCACCTTATACCTTTTATGCACATGCAATAGTTATGAGTCCAACCAACAACCGAGCCAAAGCTCCCCGGACTATCCCGTCCGTCAACAACCGAGCCAAAGCTCCCCGGACTATCCCGTCCGTCAACAACCGAGCCAAAGCTCCCCGGACTATCCCGTCCGTCAACAACCGAGCCAAAGCTCCCCGGACTATCCTATCCGTCATAGTCAACAACCGAGCCAAAGCTCGCGGGACTAACCCGTCCGTCATAATCCACAACCGAGCCAAAGCTCGCGGGACTAACCTGTCCATCATAATCCACAACCACTGAGCTTACTGCCCGAGTGACCCAACCTATCTCCCTGAGACATCGAGGTGTGATAATGTGAAACCCTAAATTTACTAATTGCTTTTCATTTCAATTCTTTTGCCTACGACTTAGGTTTAGCCCAGGACTGCCTCCGGACTATACCCCGTGAAGGGTTCTCAATAGGCACTAGGAACCAAGACGGGCATTACGGCCCGAAGTTCCCTTTCGCAAGGCACTTATTGTTATTGGTTGTTTTCCCTTACCCATTCACTTTTTGTATTACATTAAACTAAATCTATGGTAGTTTTGACCTTTCACTCTCACGGGAACGACGATTTTTCGCCGAACACGCGCACCTTCTAACCCGCACCAACTTGATTCTCTCCCCTCCTTAGAACTTCCTAGGGTGACCAATCCACTTTCATCCAGCCAATTCCTCTTGACTTAACTCTACACTATTCTAAATCTTATCTCAATACGATTTTTCCTCAAATTACTATTCGCAGACCGACCTATACTAGTTGATGTTCATGATAAGATGTCCTTCAAGTTTTCATCTGAATGACTTAAGTTATTTACTGGGGACCTATCATGACATAAACAGCCTAAATGCAGAGATTTATAATTTTCTTAATTAAAATGATAATTAAATAATTTCTTAAAAGGATCCAAAGACCATCACTTTGAACATGAGGTATATTTTTCAAACATGTTTACAGCTTCATAAATTCATGATAAATATTAGGGTATCAGAAAACTTCAAATCCAAAGTTTGATAATTTTTGCTAATATCTGGGAGCCTTAAAACTATTTTAGCCATATTTTCTATATTCCAATATTTGTAAATCAACTACTTGATATTGTCATCCAAATAATTTGAATTAAATATATTGCAACACTACAGTACTAAACTTATCACTGGCCAACTTTCATAATTTTTTACTGATAATTAAATTTTAAATAAATTAAATACCAAAAATCTTAAAAGGGCATAACTGTGAATCAAGTACTATGAATACTCTTCCAAAATTCATAAATAAATTCCTAACAATAGATAATAACCTAAAATTATCAGTGGCCAAAATTCACATTATTACAAGCTAAATTATTCTCTAAATGATTATTTTACCGAGATGGATATTTACAAAATTTGTGAAGGAAGCATTGTATAAAATCCTTTAAAAATTATAATAAAATTCAGAGACCTCTAATTAGGTCAAAAACCTCTACTGCCCAAATATTACTAGAATCCATTGAACAAAATGATCAAATCAATTCAAATACTAGATTGGACATTTTGATACTTAATAAAGGAGGTACTATGAATATCATCAATAAAATTCCACTAAAAATATCTATGGGTTTAACTCACCCTAAGATTTATCCTACCCCATTTTCACAACTTTTAGATGATGTTAGGTTACTGTTTTGACCTAATAGTACTTCTACCATAAAACTAGGGTTTGCCTTTTGAGGTACTTATCTACTTCTAAACCCCCCTATCATTTCAACCAGAGGTTTAATTATACCACATATACCTCTCTACCAAATTCCAAGTCCATACAAGGGCAATTGCCCCTATGCCCCTCACAACCCTCAAAAGCCCTTCCTTAGGGTTTGACCTAGGGTCTTGGGTCAAATCACTTCCAATCTTTCCCATTTTTCATGGGAAGGTGTAAAAAGTCATGCCAAGTCAGTGGTACAAGTTTGAACCTCTGTTGAGGTGAGTTGGACATTCTAAGCCAAAAAGTACACTTTGGACCAAAATACCCCTTTTTGGGCAAGGCTAGGGTTTGCAAGATTTCAGCTCAAATCAACTCCAAAATTAATGAAATTGTGTCCAGAGCTTAATATTGACCCCATACACCACCAACCAAAATTTGGATGGATTTGGATTTCATTTAACCCCTAAATTAATTTACCCTAGGTAAATTAAATTATTTACAAAACTATAGAAAATTTATTTCCAAAAATTCCCATTTTTGGGCAGGGGATATATATGGGTTAGGGTGGCTCCCTGCCAAAATTTCAACTCATTTGGGCTAAGGATGAAGTGTGGGCACTCTGTTTAATGTCTGCCTAACCATTTGTATAGACCCCACCAAATTGAGTGCCCTGGTCAAACCAGGCACCCAAATTGGTTAAAACCAATTTTGCATGAAAGTAGACCCATAGGGCTGCATTTTATGTGTTGAACATTTTCTCTGAAAATGTCTCTAAGTATTTTTAATATTTAATAACATTAAATACAAAAGCTGTGACATAAATGAGCTCATAATATGTAAAAGCTATAGTTTATATTCATCAATCTGCACGAATCTTGGCGCAAACGGACGGGATTTGGTTGTCTCCTTCCTCCAGCCGACGGTCCCGATTTCACCGTCCTGGAGCTTCTTCCAGACGCTTCCGCCGGCGATCCGACCACCTCCCCGGCCGGCCACCGCCGCCAACACCTTCGTGGTGGTCATGGCTACCTCCAGGCGGCGGCACAGCCGCCGGGGAGCACTATTCCAGCGAACCCGACAAGCTCAAAACCATGAAAAAATCGTGATTTTTTTGAATTGGATCGGGCTCAATTGAGCCCGAACCTTGGACCTAATGATTTCTAAGATCTGCTCATGGGTTAAGGAGTGGAGGAGGACCTTTTTGGCGGCCTGAAGTCGGGAGGATCGCCGGATTGGCATGGTGTTGGCTGGTGGTGGTCGGCCTCCTTCAAAGTACCAAATGTATGCTTGGCTCCATCAGGAAAGTGGTGGGGAATTCTCCTTGGAGTCTAGGGAAGCATTTAAGAGGGTGAGGGGAGGTGTTAGGTGGCTGAAAACACTTTGGCCATTTTTGGCCAAAGTCAAGCTTGACGGCTTGGTAGGTAGGGGGGTGGAGCTTGCTCTAACCAGTCAAATATTGCTGCTGCACTCCCCTTGCTTTGCTGAATTGAATGGGGAGGTTGGGGAAGGGGGAGGATGAGCCCAAAGTCTTCCTCCCTTTTCTTCCTTCTCTTTCTCTCTCCTCCATGGGTGGCTTTCTCTCTCCTAGTCACCAAGCCTGAAATTTGGCTCCCACTTAATCCCATGGCAGCCCACAAGTCTATCTCATCCATCAAAACCAGGTTGGCCCAAGTGAATTGGGCTTGAGTTAGCCCATTTGGGCTAGCTTGACCTAAACTTGGACTAGGGCCCACTTAGGTCAATTTGGTCCTTGAAGTTTCCTTAATGGGTCCTTGGTGACCCATTGGCCTCTCCTAGGATCAAGGTGGGGTTGGATTGGCCCTTGAAGGTCACTTGACCCTTAACTAGGGCACTTTGACCATTTTAGGTCAAGAGTTGACTTTGGTCAACCTAGCCTTTTTGATTGGTCCTAATGGGTCCTTGGTAACCCTTTGGCCTCTAACTAGGGCTATGAGGGTATGTGTGGGGTCCACTTGGCTAAGGGACTGCAATTGGCCCTTGTGTAGGTCAATTTGACCCAATTAGGGTTATAGTTGACTTTGGTCAACTTAGCTCCTTTGACTGCCCTCCATGGGTCCTTAGTGACCCATTGACCCCTCACTAGGGTTATGAAGGTATGAGTAGGGTCTACTTGGCTAAGGGACTGTAATTGACCCTTGTGCAGGCCAGTTTGATTTTTCACCTTCATGGTCAAGTTCATTTGGCCCCTTTTTGTTCTCTAAGGGTTTGTCATGACCTAGTCAGGGCAAAAACTACTCCCTGACCTCCACTAGTTTGAAATGGGATGTTACACCTATGATGAGTATAGACATCGTCTTTTACGCCGTACAAGGAATGCCTCCACAGTTTTTTCGCAAAACACACGTCCACCAACTCCAAATAGCGGACTGGGCAATTCCTCTTATGCTTTTTCAATTAGCGCGAGCCATAAGCCATAACATTACCATGCTGCAGCAGCACGCAGTCCAATCCACTGCCCGAGGCAGTGCTGTAGATCTCAAAGCCTTTGGTCCCACTCGGAGAACTTAGTACCAGCGCCGTGGTTAACTAACTCTTTAACCCTTCGAAAGCTTGTGCGCACTCGCGCATCTTAAACAAACTTTTAAGTTTTTCCTTGACCACGTTGTGAGGGGTAGTTCTATCCGCGAGAAGTCCTCTACGAAGCGCCTGTAGTAGCCGGCCACCCCAAAAAACTCTAGACTTCCGCTACCGAGACAACCAGGCCACCCTCGTATCGTGACTAACAACGCTGGATCCACGCACTCCCACTCTACCAACTATAGGACCGAGGAGCGCTACCGACGGTAACCCAAAACTCGCGTTTGGAGAACTTTGCGTATAAATGGTTCCTCCTTAGCATCCTTAAAACCAGAAGTAGGTATTCAGAAGTGATATTCTTCGCACTTCAAGTACACCTATGCGTCGTCGATGAAGACGATCACAAAAAATGGACTAGGTACTCCACGAACGTTCCGTTCATCCAGTCTATGAACACCGATGGCGCATTTGACTGCCAAGATGGCACGATCGTAGACTCAGATTGCTCATTCCTCATGCTTAACGCCGTCTTCGCGATATCACTTGCCCTTATTCTCAGTTGAGGGTAACCGGACTTACGATCCACTATTGAGTCCACCGAAGACCCGACTAACTGATCAAAAGATCATCAATCATTGGGATCGAGTACTTGTCCTTTTTCTGCAAACTTATATAGCTCTCTGCAATAGATACAAAGTTTCAAGCTCCCATCCTTCTTCTTGGTAACAAGGACCGGTGCGCTCCAAGGCAACGAGCTTGGACGCACATACTCTTACTCCATCAACTCTTCTAGTTGAACCTTTAACTCCGCCATCACCTTAGGCATCAACCTATAAGGAGAGCGTGACACAGGTTTGGCACCTGGCACAACTCAATCGTGAAATCGATCTCTCGCTACGGTGGGGCTCTAGGGACATTGTCCGGGAACACATCGGGATACTCACAAACCACTGGGATACTACCCAGAGTGGACTTAGGCTTTACAGCCTCCACTAACGTGAAGAACAGCTCTGCGCCAGCACAAACTGCCTTGACCACCGGGAGGGCAGACATCAGTGTCCTGCTCGATCCCTTCAGTTCTGCAAACGTTATCTCCTACCCAACACCCAGCTAGGTCTCTTTACGGTTGCAGACGATAAAAGTTTTCTGCTCCGATAGCCATTCCATACCAAAGATGACGTCGAACTCTACTAGAGGCAACAACGACGCTAGCAAGTCGAATCCTTGACTTTCGATAAGACTCTTACCACACAGACTGTATCTCCGCGCGCATTGGACAACTACTAGGAAAAAACCCATCCGAATTGTTCCTTTACCATCGAAGGGAAAACTCCGATGCGTGATACAGATTCTTCGGATAATAGGAGTGTGAAGTTCCCGTATCGAAACTATGCTCTCTCTGGATTACCAAGATTCCAAAACAAAGCCTAGAACTTCCAGTTCTAAGTTAACACGCATAAGGTATCCGGTATAAGAAACTAGTTTGCTAACAATAAAAACCATATCTAACATCCCGACGGTCGGCTACATATCCTCCTGCTGGCCAAGGATGTCCACTCCTGGTTGGGCCGGAGTAAACAGTGATGCGGTGGACGCCACTGCCTTGCCCTTCTCATCAGATATTGCCCCCGGCTTCTTTTCGGACATTAGGCGTCCACTTTGACAATCCCGGGCATAGTGTCCCGGCTTTCCACAGACAAAGAATGCACCCAAGGTTTTGGCTGTAGTCGCTCCGGATGTGCTAGAGGAAGGGACTAGACCCGACCTCCTAGCCTTCTTGTGCCACCTACAATACCCAGATTTTGATGTTGGCATTTTGAACATCGTCTCCTTTGCACTAAAGTCTTCAACTGCTCCTACCATAGGTTTCATTGTCTTCTGAGCACCCTTCCAACAATCTCTGGAAAAGTGCCCTTTCTTGCCACAAGAATAACAATTATAAGTGACTTGGATAATAGATGATCTAGCCTCTTTCCTCAGCGTTTTTTGGTAGGCAGTCCTTATAGGATCTGTAGGGTTTGGTACCCTATTCACTGGTACTTGGTGAGTTTTCCCCAACTCCACCTCCAAAGCTCTGGCCGACTCCACCAAAGCTCGGAATCCCAATAACTTTGGTCCTAGCAGTAGGATACGCAACTCACTGCGCAGACCATTATAAAATCTATCAACTGTAGATTGCTCGCTTTCCCATTCAAAGACTGGGTAGCGCCTTACCATAAGGAACGTCTGCAAGTACTCGTCAACTGAATGCGCTCCCTGCACCATAATCATGCTCATCTGTTGCCCTAATGGACCTCCAAATGCACTTTGCTCCAACATACCGCCCGGTGTTGGGGCCATCTCAGGGACAGAGGGTTGCACATTTCTCCCATGTTGTGCGTTGGTCACAGCGAACACCGCTTCAACCACTTTCTTATGGTTTCCAAAGAAGTAGGGGTCTCAGGCACGTCGCTTGGTGCAATACTTTTCTCAGAGAATGTGCGTTCAAGCTGCTACGCGCCACTTCCGGACACCTATAAACGTACAAAACACCGATAAGTGCCCGAACAAAATTGCAAAAAGCAATTATAGGAACACGTAGGTTCCCCAAACATGTGTATTTTCATTCCTAAGTGGACATTCTTGAGTTCTTTTCATGTTTTAATGATGACGCACACGCCTGTTCTCACCACCCCTTGAAGTGAATTCGTCAACGAATTCCTTTAAGCTTGACCGAAACCGGTAGTCTGATACCAAATTATAACACCCTTATCCGTCACATAACATATAGCAGTAGGTCCGGTCAGGGCCCGACGCCATATACTATGGACAGACCGGTTGGTTACTCATTGAAACCAATCAACCAATCACAACGTCCTACACAGAGCATCTAGCGGAAGTAAATTATTAAGTTGCACAAGTAAAAGAACCCAGCCAAGCATGAATGTCCACTACTCAAACCCATAGGAATGTATAATACACAAATAAAAATGGCCTTATGGCCTTACAAGAGTTTGCTTAATAAAAGTGTCTTCCAAACCTCGACACGCAGGCCGGTCACACATGAGTACATAAGGAAAACACTTAAAAATTGGCCTTCGAGGGCCGGTACAGCAACTTGGGCTTTAGCCCGCTATTTAGCACTCGGCTCCGCAGCACCTGCAAGCAACAATCCACCGCACGGTGGTAAACAAAAATAACGGTCAACTAAAACTGACCAAATTATAACGATTCCGCCCCCAGACCGGGGCGACAAAGCTTCTTCCCTGCACTTGTTAGCAAAGCAAACAACAAAGCAAAGAAACATCACATCATAGGTGCACGCGCACAAGGCCGTACACCTCGTGCTCTCAGGGCACTTACTCGACAAAGCCAGTCCGAACCATGTCCGGTCCTTGACTCCACCACCACCCCCAAGGGGCGGCAACCACGTGAGCATTTAGTCCTTTCAGCCGTAGCCTAGACTCGTTCTCCAAACCTCGGCAAGTCCCACGTAAAACTTTAGGTCACTTTAACCGAGCAGATGGAGCGGGTAGGGGTCCACCAGCCCGTTGCTCACCCCACCATTGCCATTTGGCCTTTGATGCAGGCTAAGCTTCCCCAGTCCCAACTATCGATCAAACACGGTACATAGCCCTGCTATGTACCCGGTTGGCTCCCAGGCCACCAATATGACAGAAATACATTTCCGTCCAGGTTTCCGGGTGCACCTTGAGGTTAATCCCCAAGATTCCCTGATGCATTCTAATGCATAACAACCCGAAAACAATCAAAATGCTCGGAGTCTTCTCCGGCTAACAATGCATAGCAAATCATCACCGATCCAGACCAACATGTCCGGGTAGGCTTCACACATCATGCCTATGTCCGTACTACGATTCCGGACTCTAACAAGGGGGACTTTACATATCTACCCCAAGGAATACCACTAACTCACCGCACACTCGCAGGAGAAGGGTTTTCCTATGCAAAGGAAGAAGAGCTTCACATGCTCAAGATGAGAATCGTTACCCTAGCGTTCTTCCGTGGCGCCATGGAAATCTATGCAGATGGAAAGCACCGCAATCTCCCTTCCTCCGCAGATCCGAAGTCGGCTCGTGATTTGGAGCTCCGAAGCTCTGTCGGTGACCGGATCTAGCCCCTCTTCCTCCTCCTTGCTCTCCCTTCTCTCTAGAACTTAGAGAGAGAACTCATATGGGAAATAAGGGTTTTCTAACCCTATTCCCGAGTTAAACCACATCAGGAACAACCCCAGCCCTTGGATCCCAAGCTAAGGAAACAGACGGCTACGATTTAGCCTCAAAATAGAAAATCTGGGCCGAACACGGGTTACAACACGGCCGTGTGTATGGCCGTGTTACTCATTCTTCGTCACTCCGAAATCCCGACCAGAACACTGCTTGTGACACGGCCTCCGACATGCCTGTGTCACATGTGACACGCCCGTGCCAGGGCCCGTGTCATGCCCCGTGTGCACCAACCAGGAGTTTCCCGAGCTGGACACGGCCTGTGACACGTCACCCGACACGCCCGTGTCATCTGTGACACGCCCGTGTCTGTACCCGTGTCACGGACCGTGTGCATAACTCAGAAACCTCCCGAGCGGGAAACGCCCTGGGACACGCCCGTGTCCCAGGCCGTGTGCCTACACCCGACGATCGCTAATCGCCAAAACATCGACCACGCGACCCGTAGCCGAACACGTCCTTGACACTCCCATGACACGCCCGTGGCACACCCGTGTCACCTGCTCCAAGTCCCAGACTTGGCTTAAAACGTCACCCGTTCCTCTTTTGAGTTTCGGGGTTTTACAACTTGGCGGCGCTTGGCTAGGAGAAACCCTAAATCGGAGAGGGCTTGAGCAATCTTGTTGTGACACCTCCATCCGTCACAAGAAATATAACAGAGGGTCCGGCCGGGGTCCCATGCCATATTCCGCAGACAGTCAGCGGGGTTATATGTTAATATCAAAAACACTGTTACGCATCCTAAATCAGAGTATTCTAGCGGAAGCTTTTAGGTTGTCCGAACTCAAATCATACGAATGTTCACTATATATAAACAAAATATATATATATATATCAGGAATGTACATACAAAATACCCCAAATGTTATGGTCTTAAGGCCTTAAGTTATACTTCACAAGTGTGGTTTACAAACATCGGCATGTAGGCCGACCACACATGAAAAGAGTAAAAGTTTGCCTTAGGGCCTTCGAGGGCCAGACAATCACAGCACACGGGCTTCAACACGCTATTTTCTATTTGGCTCTCCAGCATCTGCAAATCACGGCCCACCAAAACGTGGCAAACAAAGTAACGATCAGCATTTGCCGACCCATTTATAACGACCCCACCCCTTACTCGGGACATCGATTCTCCCTCCCTACAACAACAACAACATATATATATATATATATATATATATATATATATATATATATATGTATATATATATATAGATAGATATGTATACATATAGATATGTATACATATCTATATGTATACATATCTATATGTATACATATCTATATGTATACATATCTATATGTATACATATCTATATGTATACGAGTGACAGGCACAGGCCTCCGGCCCGATGGCCACGCGCCACAGTACCCGGCAGGCGACGACGGGCTTCGCCCGCCATCCGCTGTTGCCCGCCTATAAATAATTATAGTATTTATAATAGTATTCGCCCGCCACCCGTTGTTGCCCGCCTATTAATAATTATAGTATTTATAATAGTATTTATAATAGTATTTATAAAATTTATAATAGTATTTATAAAATATTATAATACAATAAATAAAGGCGGGTGATAATTATAGTATTTATCAGCGTTTTAAGAATCGGATCGGACTGGCCGGTTCGACCGGTCGGACCGCCAACCAGCCAGTTCGACCGGTCGGACCGCCGACCGGTCCCCCGGGCGGTCCGGGCAGGTTCTTAAAACCAGCTCTGCTGAAAACCGGTCAGAAACCAGAACCACGTCTTCTACGTTCATTTTTATGAAAAGTGTTCAACATGAAAGTTGTAGATCTCGATGATATCTAAAACTTTTATGTTGAACACTTTTTGATTTTAAACCATTTAGGCCCCCGATTTGCTCCCCGAAAAACAACAGGCACAAATCAGGGGTCTAAACGGCTTCAAATCAAGAAGTGTTCAACATGAAAGTTATAGATATCGTCGAGATCTACAACTTTCATGTTGAACACTTTTCATAAAAATGAAAGCAGTAGACGAAGTTCCAAAAGGCGCGAATTATAAAACAGACGGTTTTAGTCCCACACTGCCCAAATTATTGAAATTAGCGGGTTTAATATAGGTTTCCATATCATGTGTTTGAAATCATCAGTTTAGCAGGCTTCCTGCGTTTGTGGGCTGGTGGGCATGCTGGCTGGCGGGTCTGCCATTTGGTTTTGCAAAATTAATTTTAAAATTATTTCACATATGTTTAAGACTGTCCTAGAGTAGGTTTAGGAGGCCTACAAAAATTCTGGATAGAGAGTTGGTTTGATCGAACGACTGCTGACTAATACATCAAGATCGGATGGCCGAAATATTTTATGTGAATTTCGAACTCATGCTATTTACAGACCTCCATATTTCTTTATAATATGGTATAGATATATGTATATAATATATATATATATATATAAATAATATCTAACTTCCATTTTTAATCGGTATGTGCTTGGTAGGAGTAGGAAAAGATTCAAACCAAGAATAGTACGGAGAATCTTCTTGAAATTCTGCTAATAAATTGTCAAAATTAGGATTAAATGGTTGGAGGAGTGTGATAACATTAACACCGTGAATACGCATGTGCGTAGAGGTAGGAGAATAAGTTGTATTAGGAACAACGTCTGGTAAGGGAGTCGTGTAATTAACATGGATGTTAGGAGTTTGGAACGAGGGCATTTCGGTGGATTCAGGTAAGGAGGTAGAATCACGAAAGGAAGTAGAGGAGGTAGAAAAATGAGAGGGAATGTAAGGAGGTAGTCGATGATGAGCAGTCCTATCAGTGAAGGAATTGAATCGGATGAGCACAGTGCCATCCGTTTCTTTAATGACATCTTGTATTTCGGTTTGTTCGATATTGGATGGTATTTGTGGACTGTCAATCTTAAAATGATCTGGAATTGTTATTTCATGCCATTTTAGGCGTTTGGGTGAAAAAGTTTTGGAGTAAGGAACATCTATTTGTAGTAAAACTGTTTCATAAGAAAAATTTATTCCGAGTTTAAGTTTGGGGTTCAAACAGGAAGTCATGAGTTTAAAATAAATATGATACATGATTGCAAATTGTTCGGCTAGTTTTTCAAATTCATTTCCTTGTAAATGAATATCAAGGATTAACGAATTTAGTATTAAAGGATCGGTTAGGGAGACTGTGAAATTGGGAATACTGTTGAAATAAATAGGGCCGTTACATATATTAGTTTGGATCATAGCAAGAATAGAGGATTTATATCGAGATAATCGTTTGTCACGTAGGGCCATATAAATAGGAATATTGACACCAATATGAACTCAGGGTTTGACAACTACTTGTATCATACCGAAGTGAATATAACGAAAACCGCGGTCAGCATATTTTTGTAGTGCAATATGGGATAATAAAGGTGTAGATTGAAATTGTTGTTGTATATTAAAAGTTTCTTCGGGAGTTTTGACACTAAAAGCAGTTTTGAAATCAAAAGTACCGATTTTGTAAATATTATCTATATGTTCAGTAGGAATAGACCAGTTAAGAAAATCTATATGAATAATATCTTCTTGACTGAGAATAGTACGAGTAGAAGAACTAGAAGGACCAGATAAAAGACGGCGGACGAGATTGGCCATTATACTTGGTAGGGATACAAGAAAAATTCCTGAGGGCAAAGGGACTATCAGCCGGGAACACCAATCACGGGCTTACCAACGGTCTTACAGATTGACCAACTTTGCTACCAAAGAAATCTAACCTGCCTTTGATACCAAATCTAAGGCTAACCCATGCTATGTTATCCCTATTACTAATACAAGAAGAAATATTATAATATTATAAAAGGAAATAAAAAGAAATAAAAAGAAATATTACAAAAGACTGAGAGACTCTGGAGGCCATCTTCCTCTGCTCGCTTCTACCTTACTCAGGCAAATGGCCTCCTTATTTATAGGCGAGAGTGGCTTGAACTTGAATTATTGCTGGCAAGTGGCTGTCTATGCTGGCAGGAATCTGCTTTTGGAGTGCGCAGTGCTGGCATCTTCGGGAGTGTGCCTTTTGAATTATTATTGTTGGTAATTGGCTGGAATTATTGGTGGCTATACTGGCATGAATCTGCTTTTGGAGTGCGCCGTACTGGCATCTTCTGGAGTGCACCTTTTGAATTATTGCACTTGAATTATTTCCTTGAATTATTGCTGTTGGGCAAGAATCAACGGGTATCGGGTATTGGTGCTTTGTATGGCTCCCCGAGGCTCAATATAGAGGCGGTCAGATTTTGAGCAAATCTGCAGCTATCAACGGATTTGATATGCCTTATCGGTTACCGTTTGAACCGGGCTTGAATCGGATTTTGAGCAAATCCGCAGCTATCAACAGATTTGATATTCCTTATCGGTTACCGTTTGAATCGGGCTTGAATCGGATTTTGAGCAAATCCGCAGCTATCAACGGATTTGATATGCCTTATCGATTACCGTTTGAACCGGGCTTGAATCGGATTTTGAGCAAATCCGCAGCTATCAACGGATTTGATATGCCTTATCGGTTACGGTTTGAACCGGGCTTGAATCGGATTTTGAGCAAATCCGCAGCTATCAACGGATTTGATATGCCTTATCGGTTATCGTTTGAACCGGGCATGAATCAGATTTTGAGCAAATCCGCAGCTATAAACGGATTTGATATGCCTTATCGGTTACCGTTTGAACCGGGCTTGTCAGTAGATTAAAATCCATTCTACTGCTAACGTTAGGGGTTTGGATTATGAATCAAGGAGATCCAAACCGTCGTAAGGATCTTGTGCGAATGATCCTCCGAAAGGATCGGGTGAGCTTGAAGGAGATGGTGTGGCTGGAACAGAAGTGGAGGATGAAGTATGGCGATAACGTTGTTGCATTTTTTTGAATTGTTGAAATTGAATGAATGTTTGGAGATTATCATCCTCGTCGGAAGTCGTGAGGAGAGATGATTTTGATGGTGGAGTTTGGGTGAGTGGCGTAGGTTGAGCGGGAAGAGGTGAGGTAGGAGTAACGGAATTAGGCGGTGGGATTGTTCCGGTGCGGATGTAATGAAGGATGACCCTGTCAGAGGCAAGGTCAGTATTGAATTTTGGCCACCATTTGACCTTGAATACACGGATGAGGGAAAATGGAAAGTCGTCTGGATGAGTTTTTGTAATGGCGAAACTCCAACAAAAGATCCACGGGATTTTGAAGGAGTTATGGAATTGGAGGGATTTTTTGAATGTAGGACCAGTGGACTTGGTTAGCCAAGTCTGGTATGTAGGGTTGAGTGATGGTGGGAGGATATGGGGGGAGGCACCATAGTATCTCCACCAGTCATATAACCAGACTGGAAGAGTAGGTGGACAGGACTGGTGAAAAATGATGAACCAGGAATGAGAGAAGGGTCGGAAAAGTAATGTGCGAAACCACGCTTGTTGGTAATCGTGGTAAGTGTAGGCAGGGGGGTTGAATGGAACTAAAAGTTGGTGTGGAGTCCAGGGATTGGACCATGCAGATGAATCAATCACAGTATGAATGACACATTTGGAAAATGCGATTTGAGATGGGTTATTTTTGTCATGGGTATGAGTGATGGTGGCGGAGTGGGTGTCATTAAGGATGAGCTCATAAAATCGTTGAGCTTTGAGTGGTTCTTCAAGCCAATAGGAGTGAGGAGGAAATGTGTGGCTGACGTGTTTTTGAAGTGCTTCATAAGGTGGAGTTTGAGTAAAATGGGTAAGATGAATGTACTCAGTAATGGGTTGAGGAATGTATGCAGGATCAGTATGAGCATAGTTGGTAGTGAGGGAAAGTGGAGTAGGCGGTAATGCTTTGACATGAGTAAGGACATCTGAATATGTTAAGGGGGTAAATTTATTTTGAGTTGGTACTGGCGGAAGTTTTTTGAGTGCATAATCCTGTGGCGTTTAATTTTTTGTGGCGGTGTTGCTGGTTGCTTGCTCATTGCCTTGTAAAAATTCGCGAGTGAGGAAGTCAGGAAGAGAGTTGTCAGAGCCTTTGACATATTCAATATCGAAATAAAAAAAGATAAAAGGGCTTGCCAACGGGCAAAAATTTGTTTTGAAACTAGGTTTTGTACATCATTTTGTAAAATATATTTTGTAGACTGACAATCAATGCGTAAAAGAAATTTTTTGTTAATTAAATCATCTTGGAATTTTAAAATACATTTGACAATACTAAGTATTTCTTTTTTAATAGTATAATAATTTTTTTGAGGTCCGAGCCATATACAAGAATGGTATCGGACTAAGTGCTCGTGTGGTGACTGTGGAAGACGTTGTTTGAGAATGCCACCATAACCGATATTTGAAGCATCTGTTTCAACAATCATGAATGCATGAGGTTGAGGGAGGCATAGACATTGGAGAGACTGGACTTTTGTATTAATGGTGTGGATGATATCGGTATGTTGTTGAGTCCAGGAAGGTGGATTTTTCTGAAGGCGTTGATATAAAGGAGCACAAAGTTGACGTAGACGGGGAATGAAGTCCGAAATGTAATTGAGGCAACCAAGGAATCGCTGAAGTTGAGTTTTGTCTTTTATAATATCAGGAAATTTGGATGCGAATTCAAGGCTACGTTGAATAGGAATAATTGTGTTGTGATGAATATGATGCCCAAGAAAACGGATTTGGGTTTGGAATAGTTTCATTTTTGAGGCAGAAATTACAAGGCCATTCTTTTGGATAACGTGTAAGAAAATTTTGAGGTGTTTAGTATGTTGATCTATGGAGTCGGAGAAGATAAGAACATCATCAATGTAAACAATAGAAAAAGTGGAATAAGGATTAAGAATATCATTCATAATGTGCTGGAATTCAGAATGAGCATTTTTTAATCCGAATGGCATAACATTCCATTCGTAGTGTCCAAAAGGAACTGTGAAGGCAGTTTTGTATCTGTCTTTTGGATCGATCTGGATTCGCCAAAAACCAGATTTCATGTCGAATTTGGAAAAGATTTTGGCATTACTAAGTCGTTTAAGTAAATCGCGTTTTTTAGGAATAGGGTAACGAATCCATTGTAATACTTTGTTTAAGGGTTTGTAATTAATGACTAATCGTGGAGTGCCGCGTTCAATTTCGGCATTCTTCATTACGTAGAAGGCAGCACAGCTCCAGGGGGAGTGGGACGGTCAGATTAATTTTTTATCTAATAAGGTTTAGATTTCTGTTTTGCAGACTTCGAGGAGTTCATGATACATTTGGATTGGTCGTGCTTTAGTTGGAATGTTTTGTTCGGAAAAATTGGTTTCATATGGGAGTTGTACTATTTGTTTTTTGCGGTCCCAAAAAGCATTGGGTAATTCCGCATAAACTTCATGTTTGAATAATTCTTCTAATTCGTGAATGTGCAGTTGGGTGTTAGAGAGGCTTAGTTGTTTTTCAATATGGGCATGTGAAAGATCGTCTTGTAGATAAAGAAGTTTATTCTGTTTTTGTTGGATAAGATTAATGTGTTTGAAAATAGAATTCTGTTGTAAAAGATTTAGTTGTTTTTGAAAGTGAGGGTAAGATCTATCTCAACTCTAGAGGGGGGTGAATAGAGTTTAATTAAAGTAAATTCACAATTTTAAACTTAGCAAAGCTTTTAAGATTTGATTTATATATATGTGTAGGGTGCCTAGCTATAGAATTAAAAAGACAGTAAAAAGGAAGAGCACAGCACACAGCAAAGAAAACACACAAGCAAACAAGAAAACACAAGGAGCTATAGTGGTTCCCCAAAAACCTGGGTACATCCACTCTTCTACCACCCTTGGTAGGAAACCACTGCAGGATGAGTTGATCAGGTGTCTTGGGCACCAATAAGCTTTTGATAAGGTGCTCAAAAATCAAACTAGATTTTTTGATCAGGTGTCTTGCCACCACTGAGTTTTGACAAGGTTCTCAGAACCAGAATCAAGACTTTTGAAGGGAGTTTTGAAAACCCTTTTACAGAGTGAAAAGAAAAGGAAAAGAAAAAGGGTGAAGTTGTCTTCTCTGTCTCAATCAAAGAGAGAAGCACTAGTGTATTTGTACTGTCAAAGCTCCCCCTGAGATGTTGACTAGTTCAGGAGAGGAAGCTTTGCTTCAGGGTGATAGGTCTTCAGAAGCTTCAGATCTCCAGCATAAGATAGTTTCAGCAGAGGCTGAAAGATGAGATGTCTGGAGTCCTTGGGATGAAGTTGTGATCACTTTTTTTGAGTACACAAAATTATTCAGCTAATTCTTCAGGATGAATCACTTGAGTTTTCTTGTGTTGATCAGAGAAATTTGTGAATCACTTCTTTCTTTTCTTTCTTATCTGTATATGTCTGTGTATCTGTGTCTTGTTGTTGAAGAAAAAGAGGTGAAGAAGAATATCTTAATTCTCTGAAGATTCTATGTCCAAGATAGCCGTTAACCAGACATTAAATGCCTTCCATAACAGATTTTGTCTTCTAGAGGAAAGCCCAGTAAAACATTCTCTGAATAATTCCTTGAAACTTGGTCCAGAATAAATGAAAACGGCTGGCAGATCTCTTGACATAAATGCTGAGATAATTTGAAATACATTCCAAAGTCTAACTAAATTTGAATCCTTAAGATCGTAGAACTGAGGAAAAGCGTCGATCTGAGCTCTACGATCGTCGAACTGAGCTCAGAGACTGGAAATGATCATCAGACAGAAAACGTCGAACTGAGCTCGAAGATCGTCGAACTGAGCTCAGCGACCTGGAGAATAAGTGAAGAAGGATCGTCGACCTGAGTTAAAAGATCGTCGAACAGAGCTCGACGACTTAACTTAGTTGAGCTCAGAGAGCGTCGAACGGAGTTCGACATTTCGTCGAACTGAGCTTGACGAAAAGGTCTTAGACTTGGCTTTATCTCTGAAATCTTGGAATGGTCCTGGAGGCAGCTTCAAACCTAAGTTCTAAGCCCTAGACACATTCTAATGTTGACCTTTTCAACTATACATCTAGGTCAACCTGGTTTCCTAAGAAAAACATAGTGATCCTTACCCAAATTAGTAATAGGGTGTTCCAACAATCTCCTCCTATTTGGGTTAGGATTACTATTTACATACTCCAGAAATAAAAATTACAACAACATATAGAAGAGCAACAAACAAAATAACAGAGCAAGAAATCATAGCATCAATCAAGAAGAATTTCAGCAAAAGTTCAGAAAGATTATACTGTCTGCTTACACATGTTACTTCTTCTCATTTCCTTTCTTGAATATAATTTCTCTGTTAGGATTAAGGGCTTCCTTCTTTGACCTTCTGTCATCTTCTGCTCCTAAGGAGGTTTGAGATCTAGTTCTTGGAACCACAGCCTCAGGATGCAGCTTCAGGTAGTCTACTGGGTCAAAGAATTTACTTGAAGAATACTTTTCCAATTCAACTTTTCTTTGTTCTGACAGAGTGGTAATATTGGAGGTATCTTTTCCTTGCTCTCTTGCTTTCTTCAATTGATCTAGTGCAGCCAATTCTTTCATCCTTGCAGTCCATGATAATGGATTGTTCTCTGGGTCTTCAAATGGCACTGCAGGCTCATATCTGTTAATAGTTTCTGAAGAAGTAGGAGTTCTGGTCTCAACTTTTTCTCTGAGCTTGTAAGGGAAAGGACCTTGAGAAGAGTCTGTGAACCTTTGTCCTTCCCTAGCTTGAAATCTATGCTCTCTTTGGCTTCCTCTATACTGTCCTCTTCTTGACTGATAACCCTTTTGGTATTGCCCCCTAGGATGGTATCTCTGATAAGACTAGGAGGAACTTTGTTTGGAAGCTGGGGCTTGAGAAGCTGAGCCTCCACCTGTCCCTGAATCTGGAGGAGGAGGAGGAGGAGGCTGAAAATGAGATGAACCTTTCTCATACTTTTCAAACTTTCTTTTCTTTCTCAAAGCCTTTAGTTGATTTTTAGAAAATTGCATCCAATGTTCAGTAATTTGACAATCATGCAAAATATAGTATGGAATGTCATTTGAATCTTTAGCTTGAGCTGGAGGAACCTTCATCATAGCCTTGCTTCTGGCCTTCCTTTTCTTGGCAATAGTATTAGAAGAATCATCAGATTCAGTTTGAAACTGATCACTCTCTGAACTTTGCGGTCTATCATACAAGTCATCAATGCTTTTTATATACTTTTCTTGTTGCTTAATTTGATCAGGGGTAAGGGCTGGAGCAGTAGCAGCATCAATAACAGGAGCAGAGATAGCAGGAGTAGAAATAATTGAAGCAGAAATAGATTCAGATTTTTCTAGGTAGGTAGTAAGTTCTTTAGCAGCAGCAGTATCCTCAATCACAGAGACCATTTCAGTATCTTCTAAAGGCAGACTTGTTGTAATAGCAGCAGCAGCACTTAAAATATCAGCATCCACAGCTTTGAAGGAATTTACATATATTTCAATCAGCCTGGGATCACAGTAATTGATAGGAACAATGGCCTTAGTGAGGTCTTTAGATTGTTGAACTGGCAGAGAGCTGAAATATACAGTATCAAAAGTAGAGAGAAGACTCTGAAGGTCCACTGCAAAAATGGGAGCAGAACTGGAACCTTCAGCAGTCTCAGGCACATCCACTGCTTCATGAGGCATCTCCCCCTGCCTTGGTTCAGAGACAATTGAATCAAGGCACCCAGATGAAGGTGTTGCCTGGGAAGAGATGAAGGAAGACAACTTGGTAGACAACTCCTGAACATGTTTCAGGAGTGGAGCCAAGGAGGTCTCCAGCAGTGAGGTTAGCCTGGGGGCTAGCAACACATAAAGCTTGTCTGCCAGGTTTGAAATATCTACTTGCTCAAGATGGGCTTGAACAGAGGTAGGAGGTGAAGGTACTGGAATGAGGGTGACTGGGACTAATGGGATGGAGGATGTGGTGGTGGAAAGTGTAGGGATGGATGGCTCTGAAGGAGGAATAGTGGAGATAGAAGTTATTGAGGTGGAGATGGATGAGATGGAAGAGTCATATGATGGGGTGAAGGATGTTTGAGAGATGATTTCTTGAAGAAGTTGTTGATAGGAGGATGTTGAGGGAAGCTCAGAAGGAGAGAAAGGAGAATCATCCATAAAGGAGTCATCTATAAGAGAGAATGATGGAGAGGTGAAAGTTGGATAAGAGAATAGAGGATGGAATTCTTCTGAGGTTGTGGCTGGAGGAGGTGACATTGGTGAGGAAATGGTAATGGAGGAAGAAGCTAAGATTTGAGGAGAGGTTGAGGTGGTGACTGGGATAGAAACAGCTGGAGGAGGAGAGGAAGAGGCAGTCAATTCTTCTGCTGGGGAAGATACCTGAGGAGGAGTGACTTGTGTAGTCCTGGTGCCTAAAGAAAGTGGTGCTGCAGCAGCCCTGATTGGGTTGATGATTTGCCTGTCCCATTTGCTGAATAGGGCACAGGTAAGCCTCTTGGATGCATTGATGAACATCCCACTAGAGGTCAGCAGCTCAGGGCACCTGGAGTACAGGTAAACCCCTAATATTCTCCCAAAGCTTACATGGTTTTTGTTCAGTTTCTTCTTGATTAAGCTGAAAAAGATTGATCCCTAGTCTAAATGCTTCTTATCAACCAGTGCTCCCATTAAGCAGAATTGATATCTTGATATAGTGTCATGGGCTGAGTGCTTTGCCAGAAGCACTTTGCCAACCACATCAGCCAGAAATTGGTATTCGATAGACAGATTCTTTTTAAACAGTTTGTTAGGGTTCACAGCAGTGTGACCCATTCTATCAAGCATAGAGGCATACTCTTCTCCAGATAAATCAATGGAGTCATCTCCAGAACTAAGGAGGAAAACTTCAGTCAGAAGGGCCGGGGACAATGGTACCTGAGTCCCTTTTATGGAGCCGATGACAGAATTCTCATTCTCATCTGTCGCGGTAAAACACAATTCTTTTATCTCTTCTGAAGCAATCTTCATTCGGGTGGTCATGATCTGAGATAGCTGCTGTTCTTGGAAGAGGTTGAGAATGTCCTTGAATCGCTAATCACTTCCATCGAACGAATTCATATCAATATCAAAACCTGTATCGAATTTCATCTTTGAAATAGCAGCGCTTGACCCAGCCATCTGTACCTGCAACAATGAAACAAACACGACCAAGTGTAGGAGATTTGGAGGGAAAGAGAGAAAGTTGCAGAGGGTATGAAAGCGTAAAAGGCGAACGAAGGCGGAAGAAATGATTTTATATTAGGGTTCGACGGCGAAACAGAAAATCGTGGAGCCCAGTTCGATGAAACTTCGAACTCAGCTCGACGATTTGGGCTACTAAAGGAATCTGAAGAGACGCCAATAGCGTCGAACTCCGTTCGACGATATTGTCGAGCGTCGAGCTCCGCTCGACGACCTCTGAACAGACAGAATGGAAGCCTGGAGCTAACGGCGGCGCTGAACTCAGATCAACGATTCAAGAAACGTCGATCTTCGGTCGACGATTTCTGGAAAATCGTCGATCTCCGTTCGACGATTTCTGGGGAAACGTCGAGCGCAGTTCAGAGACAAAACCTATACTATAGACACAAAAAGAGATAAGTTTTTAGCCTAGTCTTGGTCTGTTTTTAGCTTTTCAAAATCTTGTAATTTATTTTAGGCTTCCTCCATCTAACATGCCTAACTGATTGAGGAAGAAGTTGTGTTTCTTTTCATCCAAAGGCTTGGTGAAAATATCTCCCCTTTGCAAATCAGTTGGGATATATTGAAGTTCAATTTTATTTTTCTCAACATTATCCCTTAGAAAATGATGTCTAATTTCTATGTGTTTTGTCCTACTATGGAGGACTGGATTTTGTGCAATGGAAATAGCACTGGTGTTGTCACAAAATATTTTTGACTTCTCTAAGTTGTAACCATAGTCTAGGAGTTGGTTTTGTATTCACAATATTTGTGAACAACAACTGCCTGCAGCCATATATTCAGCTTCAGCAGTTGAGGTTGACACAAATGTTTTTTATTACAATACCAAGAGACAAGTCTATCACCAAGGAACTGACAAGTTCTACTGGTGCTTTCCTGTCTATTCTGCATCCAGCATAATCAGCATCTGAGAATCCAGTTAAGTCAAATGCTGAGTCTTTTGGATACCAGAGTCCTAGATTTGGACAGCTTTTAACATACCTAAGAATCCTCTTAACTAAGGTTAAGTGTGACTCTCTAGGGCTAACTTGAAATCTAGCACATATACATATAGCAAACATTATGTCAGGCCTACTGGCTGTAAGGTACAATAGAGAGCCAATCATTGCTCTATATGTTGTCTGATCAACTGGTTTCCCATGTTCATCAGCATCCAATACAGCATTGGTAGGCATGGGTGTTTTCATACATGATGCATCAGACATACCAAATTTCTTAACCAGCTCTTTTGCATACTTGGTTTGAGAAATAAATATGCCTTCAGCATGTTGTTTGACTTGCAATCCTAAGAAGAAGGATAGCTCACCCATGCTACTCATTTCAAATTTAGAGTGCATAAGCTTGGAAATTTTTTTGCACAAATTTGAATCAGTAGAACCAAATATAATATCATCTACATAGATTTGTACTAGTAGGGTATGAGACTTATGGGTTCTAATAAAAAGAGTTTGGTCTACTCTCCCCCTAATAAAATCATTTTTCAGCAGAAAACATGCTAGGGTTTCATACTATGCTCTAGGAGCTTGCTTGAGACCATATAATGCTTTGTGTAGTTTAAAAACATAATCAGGATGGGTTAGAGAGATAAAACCTGGAGGTTGTCTGACATAGACTTCTTCTTTGATCTTCTCATTGAGAAAAGCACTCTTGACATCCATTTGATAGACTTTGAATCCCTTGTGAGCAGCATAAGCCAGAAAGATTCTTATGGCTTCTAATCTTGCAACAGGTGCAAAGGTCTGGTCATAGTCTATCCCTTCTTCCTGAGAGTACCCTTGAGCAACTAGCCTTGCCTTATTCCTTACAATGATTCCTTGATCATCCAGCTTATTTCTGAACACCCATTTGGTTCCAACAATGGGATGATCTTTTGGCTTAGGCACTAGTTCCCAAACTTTATTTCTTTCAAATTGATGCAACTCCTCTTGCATTGCAATAATCCAGTGTGGATCTTGTTCTGTATCTTGAATGGTTTGAGGTTCAATTTGAGAGAGGAAGCAAGTGTGCATCAGGTTCTGGTTGACCTGATTTCTAGTTTGCACACCAGCTGAGATGTCTCCAATGACTTGAGAAATTGGATGATCTCTTGTTGTTACTAGATCAACAGGGGGTGTTGATGGTTCACCAACCTGTGTTGTTGTGTCCTCTTGTGGAACAACAACTGGTTCTTCAAGAAGATTTTCTTCCTGATGGTGAGCAGCTTCTTCATCTTCACTACTGTCATCCTTTTGTGTAACTTGTAATCTGTCCAAGTCTTCAGCTAGAGAGTGCACCTGCAAATGTTCTATGGTAGAAGTATTCTTCTCCTTGAAAGACATGTTAGCTTCATCAAAGGTAATGTGGACAGATTCTTCTATTTTTTGAGTAGTTTTATTATAAACCCTATAAGCTTTACTGATCATGGAGTATCCCAGAAACACTCCTTCATCAGCTTTTGCTTGGAATTTTGCTAGATATTTCTTGTCATTATTATGAATGTAACAAGTGCAACCAAATACCTTAAAATAGTCTACTTTAGGTTTCTTCCCTTTGAGTAATTCATAGGGAGTCTTGCCCTTCAGTTTATGTATTAGACTTCTATTCAACACATAATTGGAGGTGTTCACTGCCTCAGCCCAAAAGGATAGAGGTAGGTGAGCATCTGTCAATAATGTAGTTGCAGATTCAATAAGGGTTCTATTTTTCCTTTCAGCTACCCCATTTTGTTGAGGAGTTCTAGGAGCTGAGAAAGTATGTCTGATCCCTTCACTTTGACAGAACTCTTGCATGAGAAGAGAATCAAACTCTGTCTCATGATCACTTCTGATCAGGGCAATATGAGTGTTGAACTCAGTCTGAATGCATTTGAGAAAATCTGTCAAACATTTAAAGTTATCAGACTTCTTCCTCAGAAAGAATACCCATGTGAATCTTGAGAAGTCATCTACAACCACTAAAGTGTAGGATTTCCCTCCTAAGCTTTGTACTGCAATGGGTCCAAAAAGATCCATGTGTAACAGATACAAAATCCTAGGTGAATCACTCTTGTTAATTGATTTAAAGCTATTTTTAGTTTGCTTGCCTAATTGACAAGCCTTGCAGAGTCCTTCCTTCTTGTAGGGGCCAGAAGGCAGTCCTCTGACAAGGTTGTCCTTGGATAGCCTAGCAATGGTTCTAAGGTTAACATGTCCTAGTCTCTTATGCCATAGAATATTAGGTCTATATATGGAATTAAACAGGCAAATATCTACCTTAGATGAATGAAAGTCTACTAAGTAAATATTACCTTTCCTATTACCTGTCAACACAGTTGTGTTGTCTTCTGACTTGACCTTGCATATTTCTTTGTTGAAAGTCACTTGATATCCTTCATCACACAGCTGACTAATGCTTATCAGGTTGTGCTTGAGTCCTTCAACATAGGCTACCTTCTTGAAGGTGACTGTCCCAATTTGGACTGCACCATATCCTTTTGTAGTTCCAAAGTTTGAATCACCAAAAATTACTTTGGGTCCAAGCTTGGCTTTAAAGGATGTGAAGTTGTCCTTATTCCCTATCATGTGCTTTGAGCACCCACTATCCAGATACCATAGCTGGTTTAATGTTGGATAGGTCTTCTCCTGCACATAAACAGCTTATATGTTTTTGACCCAGTTAACCTTGGGCCTAGGTTGATAACCCTTAAATTCAGAAATAAAAGACATCCCAGGTTGATCCTTATAACCTTCAGGATGGTATCTCCTAGGAGGTACTATCCATTCAGTATAGGGATTAAAGCATTGGGATGAAGCACTTCTAGGATTGAATTGAGATTTGCCTCTGAAAGAAGGTTCAAAGCTCTGAACTTCGTTCGACGATCGTCGAGCTGGGTTCAACGATCTTGGGTAAAATCGTCGAGCTCCATTCGAAGATCGACTATGAGGGAGTTCAGAGTTCAGGAAACGTTGAGCTGAGTTTGACGTTTCAGCCTGAGATCGTCGACCTCTGTTCGACGATCGTCGACCTCTGCTCGACGTTTTCTGTTGAACTTTGTTTTTCTTAGATAGATCTGAATTCTTCCTAGCTACCTCTACAACACCCTTCCCTTTATCAGAAATAAATTTGATTGGGGTGGTTAATATTATGGGTTGGCTAGATGAAGCACCCAAGCCCAGTGTACTATTTAATCTTGAGTTCACTGTGCTTGTGATGTCCATTAATTTGATACTTCTCCCATTAAGGGATTCTTCAAATTGCTTGGCCTTGGATAGTTCACTTTTTAGTGAAGCTATCTCCTCTTTATAGCATTCTAACTCTTCAGAGAGTTTGAGGTTCTCTGATTTTACAGTGCTATACTCAGATAGTTGTTTTCTGAGGGAAGTGATTTCCTTCTCAGACTCCAACAGATCTAGGCATAGTACTTTAAACTCATGTTTAAAATCCTCAGAACTGAAATCAAATGAATTGATTACCTGATCTTCTTCTAGTTGAGCTTTTGAATCTGATTCTTACTCTTCTGCTTCTGAATCTGTTTGAGACGCATTGATAGCCATCATGCAGAATTCCTTTTCATCAGCATCATCCTCATCAACACTGGAGCTGGATGAGGCTTCAGAGTCCTCTTCAGTTTCACTCCATGTCTCAGCAACAAATCCCTTCCTTGTATGTTTGTTCTTGCTGGAGGAGAGTTTGTCTGAGCTGTTCTTTCTGAAGTCTTTTTCCTTTCTTCTTTCTCTTCTATCTTTCTTGTTCTTGTTCTTATTTTCTGGACAGTCAGGCACAATATGGTTTGGTTTCCTGTAACCAAAACATATAATTTCTTTATTGTTATTTGATTTATCATACCTTGGTTTATCATGAACCTTGTATGATCTCTTTCTGAAGTCTTTTCTGGCCATCTTGTAGAATCTTTTGGCCAGTAGACTTAGGAGCTCATCATTTCCTGTAGCTTTATCTTCAGGCTCCTCTTCTGCAGCTTTGAAGGCTATGGTCTTTTCTTTCCTTGTGACTGGAGAAGTAGCCTTTTGTTCTTCTTCTCTATTTTTAATGAGCAGCTCATAGGATTTGAGCTTGCCCATGAGAGCTTCAGTGGTAATCTCATTTAGACTTCTGGCATCTTTGATTGGCCAGATTCTTGAATCCCAAGTGCTGGGGAAGCACATTAAGATTTTGTCATTCAGCACAGTCAATGAGATTTCTTTATCCAGAGTCTTTAACTCATTGACAATCATACTTAGTCTATTGTATATGTCAGCCACTGATTCAGCTTCTCCCTTTTTGAAGTTCTCATATTGGCTTATCAGATGGGATCTCCTGTCTTTCCTTTCATCAGCAGATCCTGAGACAATTTCAGAGAGCTTGTCCCAAATTCCTTTGGCTGAGTTGCAGTCAGCTACCTTCTGAAATATCTCATCAGACATTTTCTGAGCTAAGATGTTCATGGCCTTGGCATCTGCAGTCTTCCACTTCTTTATTTCAGCATCTGTTCCTGAAGGAGGTGGAACAGCATTTGTACTTGAGCTTGCTGGTGGACTTGGGCATACTGTCAAAACAGAATTAAATATATCTTCATCAATAGAATTCATGTAAAGTCTAATCCTTGCTTTCCAAAGTGCAAACTTGGATAGATTGCACACTGGAGGCTTGGTGCTTGCATAATCTTTGTTCTGTGCCATGTCTTTATATAAAATTAAATATAATGAAAATAACCCTCTTAAAGGATTGATCTTATCAAGGATCTTTTGGTTCAGGTGTTAGCCTGTATGAACAACCAACCTCCCTCTGATACCAATTTAAAGTGAGGGTAAGATCTATCTCAACTCTAGAGGGGGGTGAATAGAGTTTAATTAAAGTAAATTCACAATTTTAAACTTAGCAAAGCTTTTAAGATTTGATTTATATATATGTGTAGGGTGCCTAGCTATAGAATTAAAAAGACAGTAAAAAGGAAGAGCACAACACACAGCAAAGAAAACACACAAGCAAACCAGAAAACACAAGGAGCTATAGTGGTTCCCCAAAAACCTGGGTACATCCACTCTTCTACCACCCTTGGTAGGAATCCACTGCAGGATGAGTTGATCAGGTGTCCTGGGCACCAATGAGCTTTTGATAAGGTGCTCAAAAATCAAACTAGATTTTTTGATCAGGTGTCTTGCCACCACTGAGTTTTGACAAGGTTCTCAGAACCAGAATCAAGACTTTTGAAGGGAGTTTTGAAAACCCTTTTACAGAATGAAAAGAAAAGGAAAAGAAAAAGGGTGAAGTTGTCTTCTCTGTCTCAATCAAAGAGAGAAGCACTAGTGGATTTGTATTGTCAAAGCTCCCCCTGAGATGTTGACTAGTTCAGGAGAGGAAGCTTTGCTTCAGGGTGATAGGTCTTCAGAAGCTTCAGATCTCCAGCATAAGATAGTTTCAGCAGAGGCTGAAAGATGAGATGTCTGGAGTCCTTGGGATGAAGCTGTGATCACTTTTTTTGAGTACACAAAATTATTCAGCTAATTCTTCATGATGAATCACTTGAGTTTTCTTGTGTTGATCAGAGAAATCTGTGAATCACTTCTTTCTTTTCTTTCTTATCTATATATGTCTGTGTATCTGTGTCTTGTTGTTGAAGAAAAAGAGGTGAAGAAGAATATCTTAATTCTCTGAATATTCTATGTCCAAGATAGCTGTTAACCAGACATTAAATGCCTTCCATAACAGATTTTGTCTTCTAGAGGAAAGTCCAGTAAAACATTCTCTGAATAATTCCTTGAAACTTGCTCCAGAATAAATGAAAACGGCTGGCAGATCTCTTGACATAAATGCTGAGATAATTTGAAATACATTCCAAAGTCTGACTAATTTTGAATCCTTAAGATCGTAGAACTGAGGAAAAGCGTCGATCTGAGCTCTACGATCGTCGAACTGAGCTCAGAGACTGGAAATGATCATCAGACAGAAAACGTCGAACTGAGCTTGAAGATCGTCGAACTGAGCTCAGCGACCTGGAGAATAAGTGAAGAAGGATCGTCGACCTGAGCTAGAAGATCGTCGAACAGAGCTCGACGACTTAACTTAGTTGAGCTCAGAGAGCGTCGAACGGAGTTCGACGTTTCGTTGAACTGAGCTCGATGAAAAGGTCTTAGACTTGGCTCTATCTCTGAAATCTTGGAATGGTCCTGGAGGCAGCTTCAAACCTAAGTTCTAAGCCCTAGACACATTCTAATGTTGACCTTTTCAACTATACATCTAGGTCAACCTGGTTTCCTAAGAAAAACATAGTGATCCTTACCCAAATTAGTAATAGGGTGTTCCAACAGTTTTTGGCGTAGAGGGTGAATAAATTTAAAAAGAACAGTTTGTCCCATGATGTTCGTGCTAATACCATTAAGGGAGACTTGGAAGGGATAGATTTGCGTGAGGAAAGGAGTTCCAAGAATGATGTCTGTGTTTAAATTATTAATAATAATAAATTGATGTTTAAAATAAAATGGTCCATTGCAGATCGAAGCTTGGGTAATTTTTGCCATTAATTTTTAATGAAGAATTGTTTGCAGCAATTAAGACTTCGTTTGTTGGTTGGTAATATTTGGTTGGGATGAGACCATCGCGGATACAGCTTTGGTCAGCACCGCTGTCCATCATAGCGATGAAAGTTTGAGTAAAATTATGGACGGAAATAGTAACATGTATTAACCATTTTTGGAATTGGATGCGATCAATGGTGGAGAGGAAGGAAGCATCAGTAGGTGGAATGTGAGAAATGGATAGAGGAGGTAGAGAGAGTGGAGCTTAGTCAAATTCTGTTGGAAGTGGGGAGAGAAGGTTTTGTATTAAAGAGAATTGTGTTTCATGAGCGAGATGTTTGACATCAAGTGCATGAATTTTGGTTTTAAGGAGGTGGATTTCCTGTTTAAGGTGATGAATTTCAGTTTGTAAGTCTTTGATAGCTGGAGTTTTTTGAGCAGATGTTTGTGGATATTTATCAAAGATTCTGGAAATACTAAAGGGTTGGACTAGAGAGATTTTGTTGACCTATAAGACTAATGTTTGTAATTTTTCAAAAAGTTGTCTCTGTTGGATGAGATCAGGAATGTGTTGGATCATGTCAAAGATAAAGTCTTTGGTATCATTTTGAGTCGTTTTGATCATGTTGACTTGTTTTTTACAAAGGCAAGGGGAGGAATGATCCGAAGAACTGGAGGAATTGTAAGAATCGTGATCATCATCAGTAATTTGGAAGATTTGAAGTTTGTTTTTTAATTTGTTTTTGATGTCATCATTGACATCAGAGAGGTCATCAATGATTTCATTGAGACGTCCTTTGTTACGACATTTGGAAGCGATATGACCTTTTTGGCCACATTTGAAGCAGGTGATAGTAGTAGAGTGTTGAGGACGTTTAGGCCGTCGAGGGTATGTTTAGAAGAGTGAGGGTCATTAGGGTAGGATAAGGTTCATTGTTTAGAAGAAAGGTGATGATACTTGGGATATGTGAGTGTTTTGTGAGATTTTCGTCTCGCGGTAGAGGGAGCAGATAAGCCGGTGATACCGAAAGCATCACAGAAAGAACCAAGTTCGCGGCGTTTGCTGCCGTATTTGGCTTGAAACTTGAGTTCTTGACATGCAGCCAATGCTTCACTTTTGACAAAAGCAAATAATTGACCATAAGTCATTTGGTTGAAATCAATGTGATCAGTGCCCATTTATTTTTGGAGATTGAGCATGATGCGTTGGGAAAAAAGAGTAGAGAGTCCAGTGAAAAAATTTTCTTTCCAAAATGGAGCAGTTGAGTCAGTTCGTTTGAGTACCTGAGTGAGGAAAACATCTTTGTACCAACGAAAGTCGGAAAGGGTTGGACAGCGAATATTAGTAAGAAAGATTTTGGAGGAAGTCAATTCTTCGCGAGGATTGCCAATGAAATGCATGGCAATAGTAATAATGAGATAGTCACAAGCGTCAGATTCGGATTTAATGATGTCGTGCTCATCTTCAGTATAGATGGTATGATTTAAAATAGTGTGTTTATCATCAAGGGTGAGAGAATTGTCCCACCAATATTTGAGTTGGCCGGTAAAACAAGTAATGAGGATGCTGGTTGTTTCCTTTTCGGGGCAGTGTTTGATTTTGTATGCCATTTTGGCCATACCCATTTCTTGGAGGGTATTTAGAATTTCCTATTCACTTTTGCCATCAATGTTCCATTCATAGATGGAACCACCATCATAATGTTTGGCATGGAATTTTGCACGTTCTTCGTATTGGATGTCTGGGGGTGTTGGTCGTGGATAATAATTACGGGTGTCGGGATTGATCCAGCGACGATTGGATCTTGGGTAAACGGATTTTTGGTGATGTCGGCGAATTTTATTTAGATTTGGAGGGGCATCACTCTGGAGATCATGTTCGATGTCACTTAAGAGATGTACAAGAGGATTGTCCGAGTCATTATTTGAGGTGGATGAATCATCAGTAGGATGGTCAATAGTGTTTAATTTGGAAGGACTAGGAAAATTGTTGTTAAGGTTGGTGAGTGTTTGGTTTAATTTCTGGAGTAATGAGTCATGTCCGAAAGTAAGATGTTGTTCGTGAGAAAGAGGGAGACTATGAGATTGGAAGTGAGGTGCAGAGCCACTGTGAGGAAATTTAGAAGTGCTGGGAGCTGTTGGAGGTGATATAGGTTTGGAGTCAATATTTTAAGATGCGATTTGCGTGCAGATAGTGTGAAGAAGTTGATTCGAATAATTATTCTGCTGGTAGAGTTTGCGAATGTCGTCGATAATAATAGGTGTAGAGTCAGGACCATCGCGACCTTTTTTGAAAGGAGTGGCGACGATATCATGACTGTCGGGTGTGGAGAGTTGGAGGGTTTGAAGAGGTTGTGTGACGGAGGTGACGACTGTGTTATCATGGAGTTTCCATTTGGTTTGAAGGGAGGTTTGCACATGAATGGTAGATTGTGTAAATGGTGAGAAAATATGTTGGGTTTGAAGATAATTTTCGAGCCATACATCGAAGTTTAATTCGAATTTATAGCGAATAATATCTAACTTCCATTTTTTAATCAGCATGTGCTTGGTAGGAGTAGGAAAAGATTCAAACCAAGAATAGTACGGAGAATCTTCTTGAAATTCTGCTAATAAATTGTCAAAATTAGGATTAAATGGTTGGAGGAGTGTGATAACATTAACACCGTGAATACGCATGTGCGTAGAGGTAGGAGAATAAGTTGTATTAGGCACAACGTCTGGTAAGGGAGTCGTGTAATTAACATGGATGTTAGGAGTTTGGAACGAGGGCATTTCGGTTGGTCCAGGTAAGGAGGAAGAATCACGAAAGGAAGTAGAGGAGGTAGAAAAACGAGAGGGAATGTAAGGAGGTAGTCGATGATGAGCAGTCCGGTCAGTGAAGGAATTGAATCGGATGAGCACAGTGCCATCCATTTCTTCAATAACATCTTGTATTTCGGTTTGTTCGATATTGGATAATACAGGTGTAGATTGAAATTGTTGTTGTATATTAAAAGTTTCTTCGTGAGTTTTGACACTAAAAGCAGTTTTGAAATCAAAAGTACCGATTTTGTAAATATTATCTATATGTTCAGTAGAAATAGACCAGTTAAGAAAATCTGTATGAATAATATCTTCTTGACTGAGAATAGTATGAGTAGAGGAACTAGAAGGACCAGATAAAAGACGGCGGACGAGATTGGACATTATACTTGGTAGGGATACAAGAAAAATTCCTGAGGGCAAAGGGACTATCAGCCGGGAACACCCATCACGGGCTTACCAACGGTCTTACAGATTGGCCAACTTTGCTGCCAAAGAAATCTAACCTACCTCTGATTCCAAAACTAAGGCTAACCCAGGCTATGCTATCCCTATTACTAATACAAGAAGAAATATTACAATATTACAAAAGGAAATAAAAAGAAATAAAAAGAAATATTACAAAAGACTGAGAGACTCTGGAGGCCTTCTTCCTCTGCTCGCTTCTACCTTACTCAGGCAAATGGCCTCCTTATTTATAGGCGAGAGTGGCTTGAACTTGAATTATTGCTGGCAAGTGACTGGCTATGCTAGCAGGAATCTGCTTTTGGAGTGCGCCGTGCTGGCATCTTCGGGAGTGCGCCTTTTGAATTATTATTGCTGGTAAGTGGCTGGAATTATTGGTGGCTATGCTGGCAGGAATCTGCTTTTGGAGTTCGTCGTGCTGGCATCTTCTGGAGTGCGCCTTTTGAATTATTGCACTGGAATTATCTCCTTGAATTATTATTGTAGGGCAGGAATCAACGGGTATCTGGTATTGGTGCTTTGTATGGCTCCCCGAGGCTCAATACAGAGGCGGTCGGATTTTGAGCAAATCCGCAGCTATCAATGGATTTGATATGCCTTATCGGTTATCGTTTGAACCGGGCTTGAATCGGATTTCGAGCAAATCCGCAGCTATCAACGGATTTGATATGCCTTATCGGTTACCGTTTGAACAGGGCTTGAATCGGATTTTGAGCAAATCCGCAGCTATCAACGGATTTGATATGCCTTATCGGTTACCATTTGAACCGGGCTTGAATCGGATTTTGAGCAAATACGCAGCTATCAATGGATTTGATATGCCTTATCGGTCACCGTTTGAACCGGGCTTGAATCAGATTTTGAGCAAATCCGCAGCTATAAACGGATTTGATATGCCTTATCGGTTATCGTTTGAATCGGGCTTGTTAGTAGATTAAAATCCGTTCTACTGCTAACGTTAGGGGTTTGAATTATGAATCAAGGAGATCCAAACCGTCGTAAGGATCTTGTGCGAATGATCCTCCGAAAGGATCGGGTGAGCTTGAAGGAGATGGTGTGGCTAGAACAGAAGTGGAGGATGAAGTATGGCGATAACGTTGTTGCATTTTTTTGAATTGTTGAAATTGAATGAATGTTTGGAGATCATCATCCTCGTCGGAAGTCGTGAGGAGATATGATTTTGATGGTGGAGTTTGGGTGAGTGGCGTAGGTGGAGCGGGAAGAGGTGAGGTAGGAGTAACGGAATTAGGCGGGGGGATTATTCCGGTGCGGATGTAATGAAGGACGACCCTGTCAGAGGCAAGGTCAGTATTGAATTTTGGCCACCATTTGACCTTGAATACACGGATGAGGGAAAATGGAAAGTCGTCTGGATGAGTTTTTGTAATGGAGAAACTCCAACAAAAGATCCACGGGATTTTGAAGGAGTTATGGAATTGGAGGGATTTTTTGAATGTAGGACCAGTGGACTTGGTTAGCCAAGTCTGGTATGTAGGGTTGAGTGATGGTGGGAGGATTTGGGGGGAGGAACCATAGTATCTCCACCAGTCATAGAACTAGACTGGAAGAGTAGGTGGACAGGACTGGTGAAAAACGATGAACCAGGAATGAGAGAAGGGTCGGAAAAGTAATGTGCGAAACCACGCTTGTTGGTAATCGTGTTATGTGTAGGCAGGGGGGTTGAATGGAACTGAAAATTGGTGTGGAGTCCAAGGATTGGACCATGCAGATGAATCAATCACAGTATGAATGACACATTTGGAAAATGCGATTTGAGATGGGTTATTTTTTCATGGGTATGAGTGATGGTGGCGGAGTGGGTGTCAATAAGGATGAGCTCATAAAATTGTTGAGTTTTGAGTGGTTCGTCAAGCCAATAGGAGTGAGGAGGAAATGTGTGGCTGACGTGTTTTTGAAGTGCTTCATAGGGCGGAGTTTGAGTAAAATGGGTAAGATGAATGTACTCAGTAATGGGTTAAGGAATGTATGCAGGATCAGTATGAGCATAGTTGGTAGTGAGGGAAAGTGGAGTAGGCGGTAATGATTTGACATGAGTAAGGACATCTGAATATGTTAAGGGGGTAAATTTATTTTGAGTTGGTACTGGCGAAAGTTTTTTTAGTGTATAATCCTGTGGCATTTGAATCTTTTGTGGCGGTGTTGCTGGTTGCTTGCTCATTGCCTTATAAAAATTCGCGAGTGAGGAAGTCAGGAAGAGAGTTGTCAGAGCCTTTGACATATTCAATATCGAAATCAAAAACAGATAAAAGGGCTTGCCAGTTGGCAAAAATTTGTTTTGAAACTAGGTTTTGTACATCATTTTGTAAAATATATTTTGCAGACTGACAATCAATGCGTAAAAGAAATTTTTTGTTAATTAAATCATCTTGGAATTTTAAAATACATTTGACAATACTAAGTATTACTTTTTTAATAGTATAATAATTTTTTTGAGGTCCGAGCCATATACCAGAATGGTATCGAACTAAGTGCTCGTGTGGTGACTGTGGAAGACGTTGTTTGAGAATGCCACCATAACCGATATTTGAAGCATCTGTTTCAACAATCATGAATGCATGAGGTTGAGGGAGGCATAGACATGGGAGAGACTGGACTTTTGTTTTAATGGTGTGGATGATATCGGTATGTTGTTGAGCCCAGTAAGGTGGATTTTTCTGAAGGCGTTGATATAAAGGAGCACAAAGTTGACGTAGATGGGGAATGAAGTCTGAAATGTAATTGAGGCAACCAAGGAATCGCTGAAGTTGAGTTTTGTCTTTTATAATATCAGGAAATTTGGATGCGAATTCAAGGCTACATTGAATAGGAATAATTGTGTTGCGATGAATATGATTCCCAAGAAAATGGATTTGGGTTTGGAATAGTTTCATTTTTGAGGCAGAAATGACGAGGCCATTCTTTTTGATAACGTGTAAGAAAGTTTTGAGGTGTTTAGTATGTTGATCTATGGAGTCGGAGAAGATAAGAACATCATCAATGTAAACAATAGAAAAAGTGGAATAAGGATTAAGAATATCATTCATAATGTGCTGGAATTCAGAAGGAGCATTTTTTAATCCGAATGCCATAACATTCCATTCGTAGTGCCCAAAAGGAACTGTGGAGGCAGTTTGGTATCTGTCTTTTGGATCGATCTGGATTTTCCAAAAACCAGATTTCATGTCGAATTTGGAAAAGATTTTGGCATTACTAAGTCGTTTAAGAAAATCGCATTTGTTAGGAATAGGGTAACGAATCCATTGTAATACTTTGTTTAAGGGTTTGTAATTAATGACTAATCTGTCGCGTTCAATTTCGGCATTCTTCATTAAGTAGAAGGCAGCCTCCAAGGGGAGTGGGACGGTCAAATTAATTTTTTATCTAATAAGGTTTGGATTTCTGTTTTGCAGACTTCGAGGAGTTCATGATTCATTTGGATTGGTCGTGCTTTAGTTGGAATGTTTTGTTCGGAAAAATTGGTTTCATATGGGAGTTGTACTATATGTTTTTTGCGGTCCCAAAAAGCATTGGGTAATTCCGCACAAACTTCATGTTTGAATAATTCTTCTAATTCGTGAATGTGCAGTTTGGTGTTAGAGAGGCTTAGTTGTTTTTCAATATGGGCATGTGAAAGATCGTCTTGTAGATAAAGAAGTTTATTCTGTTTTTGTTGGATAAGATTAATGTGTTTGAAAATAGAATTCTGTTGTAAAAGATTTAGTTGTTTTTGGCGTAGAGGGTGAATAAATTTAAAAAGAACAGTTTGTCCCATGATGTTCGTGCTAATACCATTAAAGGAGACTTGGAAGGGATAGATTTGTGTGAGGAAAGGAGTTCCAAGAATGATGTCTGTGTTTAAATTGTTAATAATAATAAATTGATGTTTAAAACAAAATGGTCCATTGAAGATAGAAGCTTGGGTAATTTTGCCATTAATTTTTAATGGGGAATTGTTTGCAGCAATTAAAACTTCATTTGTTGGTTTGTAATATTTGGTTGGGATGAGACCATCGCGGATACAGCTTTGGTCAGCACTGCTGTCCATCATAGCGATGAAAGTTTGAGTAAAATTATTGACGGAAATAGTAACATGTATTAACCATTTTTGGAATTGGATGCGATCAATGGTGGAGAGGAAGGAAGCATCAGTAGGTGGAATGTGAGAAATGGAGAGAGGAGGTAGAGAGAGTGGAGCTTAGTCAGATTCTGTTGGAAGTGGGGAGAGAAGGTTTTGTATTAAGAAAGATTTGGACAACGAATATTAGTAAGAAAGATTTTGGAGGAAGTCAATTCTTCGCGAGGATTGCCAATGAAATGCATGACAATAGTAATAATGAGATAGTCACAAGCGTCAGATTCGGATTTAATGACGTCGTGCTAATCTTCAGTATCGATGGTATGATTTAAAATAGTGTGTTTATCATCAAGGGTGAGAGAATTGTCCCACCAGTATTTGAGTTGGCCAGTAAAACCAGTAACGAGGATGCTGGCTGTTTCCTTTTCGGGGCAGTGTTTGATTTTGTATGCCATTTTGGCCATACCCATTTCTTGGAGGGTATTTAGAATTTCATATTCACTTTTGCCATCAATGTTCCATTCATAGATGGAACCACCATCATAATGTTTGGCATGGAATTTGGCACGTTCTTCGTATTGGATGTCGGGGGGTGTTGGTCATAATAATTACGGGTGTCGGGATTGATCCAGCGACGATTGGATCTTGGGTAAACGGATTTTTGGTGATTTCGGCGAATTTTATTTAGATTTGGAGGGGCATCACTCTAGAGATCATGTTCGATGTCACTTAAGAGATATCCAAGAGGATTGTCCGAGTCATTATTTGAGGTGGATGAATCATCAGTAGGATGGTCAATAGTGTTTAATTTGGAAGGACCAGGAAAATTGTGGTTAAGGTTGTTGAGTGTTTGGTTTAATTTCTGGAGTAATGAGTCATGTCCGAAAGTAAGATGTTGTTCGTGAGAAAGAGGGAAACTATGAGGTTGGAAGTGAGGTGCAGAGCCACTGTGAGGAAATTTAGAAGTGCTGGGAGCTGTTGGAGGTGATATAGGTTTGGAGTCAATATTTTAAGATGCGATTTGCATGCAGATAGTGTGAAGAAGTTGATTCGAATAATTATTCTGCTGGTAGAGTTTGCGAATGTCGTCGATAATAATAGGTGTAGAGTCAGGACCATCGCGACCTTTTTTGAAAGGAGTGGCGACGATATCATGACTGTTGGGTGTGGAGAGTTGGAGGGTTTGAAGAGGTTGTGTGACGGAGGTGACGACTGTGTTATCATGGAGTTTCCATTTGGTTTGAAGGGAGGTTTGCACATGAATGGTAGATTGTGTAAATGGTGAGAAAATATGTTGGGTTTGAAGATAATTTTCGAGCCATACATCGAAGTTTAATTCGAATTTATAGCGAATAATATCTAACTTCCATTTTTTAATCAGTATGTGCTTGGTAGGAGTAGGAAAAGATTCGAACCAAGAATAGTACGGAGAATCTTCTTGAAATTCTGCTAATAAATTGTCAAAATTAGGATTAAATGGTTGGAGGAGTGTGATAATATTAACACCGTGAATACGCATGTGCGTAGAGGTAGGAGAATAAGTTGTATTAGGCACAACGTCTGGTAAGGGAGTCGTGTAATTAACATGGATGTTAGGAGTTTGGAACGAGGGCATTTCGGTTGGTCCAGGTAAGGAGGAAGAATCACGAAAGGAAGTAGAGGAGGTAGAAAAAACGAGAGGGAATGTAAGGAGGTAGTCGATGATGAGCAGTCCGGTCAGTGAAGGAATTGAATCGGATGAGCACAGTGCCATCCATTTCTTCAATGACATCTTGTATTTCGGTTTGTTTGATATTGGATAATAAAGGTGTAGATTGAAATTGTTGTTGTATATTAAAAGTTTCTTCGTGAGTTTTGACACTAAAAGCAGTTTTGAAATCAAAAGTACCGATTTTGTAAATATTATCTATATGTTCAGTAGAAATAGACCAGTTAAGAAAATCTGTATGAATAATATCTTCTTGACTGAGAATAGTATGAGTAGAGGAACTAGAAGGACCAGATAAAAGACGGCGGACGAGATTGGACATTATACTTGGTAGGGATACAAGAAAAATTCCTGAGGGCAAAGGGACTATCAGCCGGGAACACCCATCACGGGCTTACCAACGGTCTTACAGATTGGCCAACTTTGCTGCCAAAGAAATCTAACCTACCTCTGATTCCAAAACTAAGGCTAACCCAGGCTATGCTATCCCTATTACTAATACAAGAAGAAATATTACAATATTACAAAAGGAAATAAAAAGAAATAAAAAGAAATATTACAAAAGACTGAGAGACTCTGGAGGCCTTCTTCCTCTGCTCGCTTCTACCTTACTCAGGCAAATGGCCTCCTTATTTATAGGCGAGAGTGGCTTGAACTTGAATTATTGCTGGCAAGTGGCTGGCTATGCTAGCAGGAATCTGCTTTTGGAGTGCGCCGTGCTGGCATCTTCGGGAGTGCGCCTTTTGAATTATTATTGCTGGTAAGTGGCTGGAATTATTGGTGGCTATGCTGGCAGGAATCTGCTTTTGGAGTTCGTCGTGCTGGCATCTTCTGGAGTGCGCCTTTTGAATTATTGCACTGGAATTATCTCCTTGAATTATTATTGTAGGGCAGGAATCAACGGGTATCTGGTATTGGTGCTTTGTATGGCTCCCCGAGGCTCAATACAGAGGCGGTCGGATTTTGAGAAAATCCGCAGCTATCAATGGATTTGATATGCCTTATCGGTTATCGTTTGAACCGGGCTTGAATCGGATTTTGAGCAAATCCGCAGCTATCAACGGATTTGATATGCCTTATCGGTTACCGTTTGAACAGGGCTTGAATCGGATTTTGAGCAAATCCGCAGCTATCAACGGATTTGATATGCCTTATCGGTTACCATTTGAACCGGGCTTGAATCGGATTTTGAGCAAATACGCAGCTATCAACGGATTTGATATGCCTTATCGGTCACCGTTTGAACCGGGCTTGAATCAGATTTTGAGCAAATCCGCAGCTATAAACGGATTTGATATGCCTTATCGGTTATCGTTTGAATCGGGCTTGTTAGTAGATTAAAATCCGTTCTACTGCTAATGTTAGGGGTTTGAATTATGAATCAAGGAGATCCAAACGTCGTAAGGATCTTGTGCGAATGATCCTCCGAAAGGATCGGGTGAGCTTGAAGGAGATGGTGTGGCTAGAACAGAAGTGGAGGATGAAGTATGGCGATAACGTTGTTGCATTTTTTTGAATTGTTGAAATTGAATGAATGTTTGGAGATCATCATCCTCGTCGGAAGTCGTGAGGAGATATGATTTTGATGGTGGAGCTTGGGTGAGTGGCGTAGGTGGAGCGGGAAGAGGTGAGGTAGGAGTAACGGAATTAGGCGGGGGGATTGTTCCGGTGCGGATGTAATGAAGGACGACCCTGTCAGAGGCAAGGTCAGTATTGAATTTTGGCTACCATTTGACCTTGAATACACGGATGAGGGAAAATGGAAAGTCGTCTGGATGAGTTTTTGTAATGGAGAAACTCCAACAAAAGATCCACGGGATTTTGAAGGAGTTATGGAATTGGAGGGATTTTTTGAATGTAGGACCAGTGGACTTGGTTAGCCAAGTCTGGTATGTAGGGTTGAGTGATGGTGGGAGGATTTGGGGGGAGGAACCATAGTATCTCCACCAGTCATAGAACTAGACTGGAAGAGTAGGTGGACAGGACTGGTGAAAAACGATGAACCAGGAATGAGAGAAGGGTCGGAAAAGTAATGTGCGAAACCACGCTTGTTGGTAATCGTGTTATGTGTAGGCAGGGGGTTGAATGGAACTGAAAATTGGTGTGGAGTCCAAGGATTGGACCATGCAGATGAATCAATCACAGTATGAATGACGCATTTGGAAAATGCGATTTGAGATGGGTTATTTTTTCATGGGTATGAGTGATGGTGGCGGAGTGGGTGTCAATAAGGATGAGCTCATAAAATTGTTGAGTTTTGAGTGGTTCGTCAAGCCAATAGGAGTGAGGAGGAAATGTGTGGCTGACGTGTTTTTGAAGTGCTTCATAGGGCGGAGTTTGAGTAAAATGGGTAAGATGAATGTACTCAGTAATGGGTTAAGGAATGTATGCAGGATCAGTATGAGCATAGTTGGTAGTGAGGGAAAGTGGAGGAGGCGGTAATGATTTGACATGTGTAAGGACATCTGAATATGTTAAGGGGGTAAATTTATTTTGAGTTGGTACTGGCGGAAGTTTTTTTAGTGTATAATCCTGTGGCATTTGAATCTTTTGTGGCGGTGTTGCTGGTTGCTTGCTCATTGCCTTGTAAAAATTCGCGAGTGAGGAAGTCAGGAAGAGAGTTGTCAGAGCCTTTGACATATTCAATATCGAAATCAAAAACAGATAAAAGGGCTTGCCAGCTGGCAAAAATTTGTTTTGAAACTAGGTTTTGTACATCATTTTGTAAAATATATTTTGCAGACTGACAATCAATGCGTAAAAGAAATTTTTTGTTAATTAAATCATCTTGGAATTTTAAAATACATTTGACAATACTAAGTATTACTTTTTTAATAGTATAATAATTTTTTTGAGGTCCGAGCCATATACCAGAATGGTATCGAACTAAGTGCTCGTGTGGTGACTGTGGAAGACGTTGTTTGAGAATGCCACCATAACCGATATTTGAAGCATCTGTTTCAACAATCATGAATGCATGAGGTTGAGGGAGGCATAGACATGGGAGAGACTGGACTTTTGTTTTAATGGTGTGGATGATATCGGTATGTTGTTGAGTCCAGGAAGGTGGATTTTTCTGAAGGCGTTGATATAAAGGAGCACAAAGTTGACGTAGATGGGGAATGAAGTCCGAAATGTAATTGAGGCAACCAAGGAATCGCTGAAGTTGAGTTTTGTCTTTTATAATATCAGGAAATTTGGATGCGAATTCAAGGCTACATTGAATAGGAATAATTGTGTTGCGATGAATATGATTCCCAAGAAAACGGATTTGGGTTTGGAATAGTTTCATTTTTGAGGCAGAAATGACGAGGCCATTCTTTTTGATAACGTGTAAGAAAGTTTTGAGGTGTTTAGCATGTTGATCTATGGAGTCGGAGAAGATAAGAACATCATCAATGTAAACAATAGAAAAAGTGGAATAAGGATTAAGAATATCATTCATAATGTGCTGGAATTCAGAAGGAGCATTTTTTAATCCGAATGCCATAACATTCCATTCGTAGTGCCCAAAAGGAACTGTGGAGGCAGTTTGGTATCTGTCTTTTGGATCGATCTGGATTTTCCAAAAACCAGATTTCATGTCGAATTTGGAAAAGATTTTGGCATTACTAAGTCGTTTAAGAAAATCGCGTTTGTTAGGAATAGGGTAACGAATCCATTGTAATACTTTGTTTAAGGGTTTGTAATTAATGACTAATCTGTCGCGTTCAATTTCGGCATTCTTCATTAAGTAGAAGGCAGCCTCCAAGGGGAGTGGGACGGTCGAATTAATTTTTTATCTAATAAGGTTTGGATTTCTGTTTTGCAGACTTCGAGGAGTTCATGATTCATTTGGATTGGTCGTGCTTTAGTTGGAATGTTTTGTTCGGAAAAATTGGTTTCATATGGGAGTTGTACTATATGTTTTTTGCGGTCCCAAAAAGCATTGGATAATTCCGCACAAACTTCATGTTTGAATAATTCTTCTAATTCGTGAATGTGCAGTTTGGTGTTAGAGAAGCTTAGTTGTTTTTCAATATGGGCATGTGAAAGATCGTCTTGTAGATAAAGAAGTTTATTCTGTTTTTGTTGGATAAGATTAATGTGTTTGAAAATAGAATTCTGTTGTAAAAGATTTAGTTGTTTTTGGCGTAGAGGGTGAATAAATTTAAAAAGAACAGTTTGTCCCATGATGTTCGTGCTAATACCATTAAAGGAGACTTGGAAGGGATAGATTTGTGTGAGGAAAGGAGTTCCAAGAATGATGTCTGTGTTTAAATTGTTAATAATAATAAATTGATGTTTAAAACAAAATGGTCCATTGAAGATAGAAGCTTGGGTAATTTTGCCATTAATTTTTAATGGGGAATTGTTTGCAGCAATTAAAACTTCATTTGTTGGTTTGTAATATTTGGTTGGGATGAGACCATCGCGGATACAGCTTTGGTCAGCACTGCTGTCCATCATAGCGATGAAAGTTTGAGTAAAATTATTGACGGAAATAGTAACATGTATTAACCATTTTTGGAATTGGATGCGATCAATGGTGGAGAGGAAGGAAGCATCAGTAGGTGGAATGTGAGAAATGGAGAGAGGAGGTAGAGAGAGTGGAGCTTAGTCAGATTCTGTTGGAAGTGGGGAGAGAAGGTTTTGTATTAAGAAAGATTTGGACAACGAATATTAGTAAGAAAGATTTTGGAGGAAGTCAATTCTTCGCGAGGATTGCCAATGAAATGCATGGCAATAGTAATAATGAGATAGTCACAAGCATCAGATTCGGATTTAATGACGTCGTGCTAATCTTCAGTATCGATGGTATGATTTAAAATAGTGTGTTTATCATCAAGGGTGAGAGAATTGTCCCACCAGTATTTGAGTTGGCCAGTAAAACCAGTAACGAGGATGCTGGCTGTTTCCTTTTCGGGGCAGTGTTTGATTTTGTATGCCATTTTGGCCATACCCATTTCTTGGAGGGTATTTAGAATTTCATATTCACTTTTGCCATCAATGTTCCATTCATAGATGGAACCACCATCATAATGTTTGGCATGGAATTTGGCACGTTCTTCGTATTGGATGTCTGGGGGTGTTGGTCATAATAATTACGGGTGTCGGGATTGATCCAGCGACGATTGGATCTTGGGTAAACGGATTTTTGGTGATGTCGGCGAATTTTATTTAGATTTGGAGGGGCATCACTCTAGAGTTCATGTTCGATGTCACTTAAGAGATATCCAAGAGGATTGTCCGAGTCATTATTTGAGGTGGATGAATCATCAGTAGGATGGTCAATAGTGTTTAATTTGGAAGGACCAGGAAAATTGTGGTTAAGGCTGTTGAGTGTTTGGTTTAATTTCTGGAGTAATGAGTCATGTCCGAAAGTAAGATGTTGTTCGTGAGAAAGAGGGAGACTATGAGGTTGGAAGTGAGGTGCAGAGCCACTGTGAGGAAATTTAGAAGTGCTGGGAGCTGTTGGAGGTGATATAGATTTGGAGTCAATATTTAAAGATGCGATTTGCGTGGAGATAGTGTGAAGAAGTTGATTCGAATAATTATTCTGCTGGTAGAGTTTGCGAATGTCGTCGATAATAATAGGTGTAGAGTCAGGACCATCGCGACCTTTTTTGAAAGGAGTGGCGACGATATCATGACCGTCGGGTGTGGAGAGTTAGAGGGTTTGAAGAAGTTGTGTGACAGAGGTGACGACTGTGTTATCATGGAGTTTCCATTTGGTGTGAAGGGAGGTTTGCACATGAATGGTAGATTGTGTAAATGGTGAGAAAATATGTTGGGTTTGAAGATAATTTTCGAGCCATACTTCGAAGTTTAATTCGAATTTATATCGAATAATATCTAACTTCCATTTTTTAATCAGTATATGCTTGGTAGGAGTAGGAAAAGATTACAACCAAGAATAGTACGGAGAATCTTCTTGAAATTCTGCTAATAAATTGTCAAAATTAGGATTAAATAGTTGGAGGAGTGTGATAACAATAACACCGTGAATACGCATGTGCGTAGAGGTAGGAGAATAACTCCTTCAAAATCCCGTGGATCTTTTGTTGGAGTTTCGCAATTACAAAAACTCATCTAGACGACTTTCCATTTTCCCTCATCCGTGTTTTCAAGGTCAAATGGTTGCCAAAATTCAATACTGACCTTGCCTCGACAGGGTCATCCTTCATTACATCCGCACCGGAACAATCCCACCGCCTAATTCCGTTACTCCTACCTCACCTCTTCCCGCTCCACCTACGCCACTCACCCAAACTCCACCATCAAAATCATCTCTCCTCACAACTTCTGACGAGGATGATGATCTCCAAACATTCATTCAATTTCAACAATTCAAAAAAATGCAACAACGTTATCGCCATACTTCATCCTCTACTTCTATTCCAGCCACACCATCTCCTTCAAGCTCACCCGATCCTTTCGGAGGATCATTCACACAAGATCCTTACGACGGTTTGGATCTCCTTGATTCATAATCCAAACCCCTAACGTTAGCAGTAGAACGAATTTTAATCTACTGACAAGTCTGGTTCAAACGGTAACCGATAAGGCATATCAAATCCGGTTATAGCTGCGGATTTGCTCAAAATCTGATTCAAGCCCGGTTCAAACGGTAATCGATAAGGCATATCAAATCCGTTGATAGCTGCGGATTTACTCAAAATCCGATTCAAGCCCGGTTCAAACGGTAACCGATAAGGCATATCAAATCCGTTGATAGCTGCAGATTTGCTCAAAATCCGATTCAAGCCCGGTTCAAACGGTAACCGATAAGGCATATCAAATCCGTTGATAGCTGCGGATTTGCTCAAAATCCGACCGCCTCTGTATTGAGCCTCGGGGAGCCATACAAAGCACCAATACCCGATACCCGTTGATTCCTGCCCTATAGTAATAATTCAAGGCAATAATTCAAGTGCAATAATTCAAAAGGCGCACTCCAGAAGATGCCAGCACGACGCACTCCAAAAGCAGATTCCTGCCAGCATAGCCACCAATAATTCCAGCCACTTACCAGCAATAATAATTCAAAAGGCGCACTCCCGAAGATGTCAGCACGACGCACTCCAAAAGCAGATTCCTGACAGCATAGCCAGTCACTTGCCAGCAATAATTCAAGTTCAAGCCACTCTCGCCTATAAATAAGGAGGCCATTTGCCTGAGTAAGGCAGAAGCGAGCAGAGGAAGATGGCCTCCAGAGTCTCTCAGTCTTTTGTAATATTTCTTTTTATTTCCTTTTGTAATATTGTAATATTTCTTCTTGTATTAGTAATAGGGATATCATAGCCTGGGTTAGCCTTAGATTTGGTATCAAAGGCAGGTTAGATTTCTTTGGCAGCAAAGTTGGTCAATCTGTAAGACCGTTGGTAAGCCCGTGATGGGTGTTCTCGGCTGATAGTCCCTTTGCCCTCAGGAATTTTTCTTGTATCCCTACCAAGTATAAGTGCCAATCTCGTCCGCCGTATTTTATCTGGTCCTTCTTGTTCTTCTACTCGTACTATTCTCAGTCAAGAAGATATTATTCATACAGATTTTCTTAACTGGTCTATTCCTACTGAACATATAGATAATATTTACAAAATCGGCACTTTTGATTTCAAAACTGCTTTTAGTGTCAAAACTCACGAAGAAACTTTTAATATACAACAACAATTTCAAACTACACCTTTATTATCCCATATTGCACTACAAAAATATGCTGACCACAGTTTTCGTTATATTCACTTCGGTATGATACAAGTAGCTGTCAAACCCTTAGTTCATATTGATGTCAATATTCCTATTTATATGGCCCTTCATGACAAACGATTATCTCGATATAAATCCTCTATTCTTGCTATGATCCAAGCTAATATATGTAACAGCCCTATTTATTTCAACAGTATTCCCAATTTCACAGTCTCCCTAACCGATCCTTTAATACTAAATTCGTTAATCCTTGATATTCATTTACAAGGAAATGAATTTGAAAAACTAGCCGAACAATTTGCAATCATGTATCGTATTTATTTTAAACTCATGACTTCCTGTTTGAACCCCAAACTTAAACTCGGAACAAATTTTTCTGATGAAACAGATTTACTACAAATAGATGCTCCTTACTCCAAAACTTTTTCACCCTAACGCCTAAAATGGCATGAAATAACAATTCCAGATCATTTTAAGATTGACAGCCCCCAAATACATTCCAATATCGAACAAACCGAAATACAAGATGTCATTGAAGAAACGGATGGCACTGTGCTCATCCGATTCAATTCCTTCACTGACCGGACTGCTCATCATCGACTACCTCCTTACATTCCCTCTCGTTTTTCTACCTCCTCTACTTACTTTCGTGATTCTACCTCCTTACCTGAACCCACCGAAATGCCATCGTTCCAAACTCCTAACATCCATGTTAATTACACGACTCCCTTACCAGACGTTGTGCCTAATATAACTTATTCTCCTACCTCTATGCACATGCGTATTCACGGTGTTAATGTTATCACACTCCTCCAACCATTTAATCCTAATTTTGACAATTTATTAGCAGAATTCAAGGCATGGTCCAAATGCGTCATTCAAAAGGCGCACACTCCAGAAGATGCCAGCACGGCGCACTCCAAAAGCAGATTCCTGCCAGCATAGTTGAAAGTGAAGGGATAGATACTACTCTAGGGGGGTGAATAGAGTTGTCAAATTTTGCACTAGACAAAACTTGAAGGTCTACCCAACTCCCTTGGAGTGAATTGCGGAATTAAAAGATTATAGATATAGAATTAACCTATAGCTAACACAAGTGATGTGCACAAACTCAAGCTAACTGTAATTACAGTTAAGGCTTAGAAATCCCTATCAGCAACTAGCAACCACTAGTATTATCTATTCACAGCCACAATGCAGGAAATAAAAAAGGCAATCCAGACGACACAAGGAGGAAAGTTATAGTGGTTCCCCAAACAACTTGGGGTACGTCCACTCTTCTATCCACACGGTAGGAATCCACTCAGGTTTTTGATCAGGTGCCCTGCCACCAACAGGATCTGCTTCAGGTAGATCAGCAGAAACCCTTTAGACTTTTGATCAGGTGTCTAAAAACCAAGCACAGGTTTTTGATCAGGTGCCCTGCCACCAAGGGATACTTTTGAAGGGAGTAATAACCCTGTACAGGAGGGGGAAGAAGGTTAAGATGTCTTCTCTATTTTACAAAGATCAGAGAAGCACAAAGACTTGCACTGAGCTAGAGAGCTCTTAAAGAATCAAGGCTCCCCCTGGCTCAAAGATGTCCAGGTGAAGTCTTGTTTTAGTGCAGAAAACTCTTCAGAAAGATCTGAAGGAAAAACTACAAGAAGATAATAAATATAAAATTAAAGATCTTCAAGCAGCTATCTTCTTCTTCTTCTTCTTCTTCAAAAGAACTCTGAGTTTGAACTTCCTGAAAGCAGGAGAACTCGGGTTGAAGAGGAGTAGGAAGATCTTAACACTTCTCAGTTGGATGAGTATTGCTGAGAGCAGATTACTTGATCTTGATGAAGGCTTGAAAGCAGATGAACAGGTTAACAAGTTAGCTCACTTGAATCCTTCTTCAAAGGGTCCTTTTTATATCAGCAACAATCAACGGCTCTCTTCAATTTGAATTTCTTGTCTTCTTCTGAAACTTGAGACCTGGGCTGCAAATAGCACACAGCAAAACAAACTCTGCAGTAAGACACATTCTATGAAAAGAATAAACCTTTTTCTAAGAAGCTATAGGATCAAATCAAATAACAGAAGTACTAAATAAAGTCACATCAGAGAAATACTCTTTATAGCAGAAGGAAGACTTTTCAGTCTAACGGCTATAAAGGACTGTCAGCAGATAAAGTAAAATGTAAAGTCAGCTAATAAGACAAACAACTTTATCTAAAAAGATTTGACTCAGGCAAAAGGGATAGAGCAAATATTGCCTGGAAATTTTATCATAAAACAACTAAAACAACATGCCAGAAAATGTATTAATTAATTAAATATAATAAATAAATACAAAATATAAAGGCAGACAGAAAGCGTCAAACGACCTTCGGAGATCGTCGACCGACGCACGGAGATCGTCGAACTATCGGACAGATAGTCGAACGATCCAGATAGTCGAACTATCAAAGGAGATAGTCGAACTATCACAGCAGATAGTCGAACTACCAGAAGATAGTCGAACTATCAGATAGTCGACCTATCAACAGATAGTCGAACTATCAGGGCAAAACAGATAGTCGAGCTATCAGATAGTCGACCTATCAACAGATAGTCGAACTATCAAAAACAAACAGATAGTCGACCTATCAACAGATAGTCGAACTATCAGATAGTCGAACTATCAAAGCAGATAGTCGAACTACCAAGCGAGAACAGATAGTCGACCTATCACCAGATAGTCGAACTGTCAACGCAGAACAGATAGTCGAACTATCAACAGATAGTCGAGCTATCAGATAGTCGACCTATCCAAGCAGATAGTCGAACTATCAAAGCACACAGATAGTCGAACTATCAACCGATAGTCGAACTATCCACACAGACTGAAAGTCGAACAACTGATAGACGATCGTCGAACAGTTAGTCGACGATAGTCGAGCGGCGTTCGACGATAGTCGAACGAACAAACTACTTAACCAAATTCTCAATCTGGAAAAGCGAGGACTCTACAGCTAGACTACTAACCATTGACCATAGATATTTCTTGGGTCAAGAGACTAAAAAGACAAGACTAAACTCAAATCAAACTAGGGTACCAACAATCTCCCCCTATTTGAGTTAAGTCTCTTAAAAACTAAAACACAGAGCTAGCTATAGAACACTATAATCAATACAGAAAATAGATAGCAATTAACTAGCATTTATCAAACAGATAGGTAATAGACAAATATAACACAGCAGTCAATCAAACTATTAAGAGTCTACAGAATCTGGCAAAGAGTCGGAGGAACTAGGAACAAAAGAAATTTTCCTCAGAGGATCATCAGCCTCTTTCTTTGACATCTTCAAGTCCTGCACACCAAAGATTTTCAATTCTACAGCCCTTGGAACAACTGCTTCAGGGTGCTTTTCCATATACTTTGAGGGGTCAAATACATCAGGATTAACCTGGAACTTTTCGAACTCTTTCTTTCTGAATGTAGACATGGTGGTTAAACCAGTAGTATCTTTTCCTTCAGCTTTTGCTTTTCTGATTTGAGCTGCTCCAACCAATTCGTGAAAACGAGCCATCCTAAAGTTAGGATCAAGCTCAGGATTTTCATAAACAGACTCAGGAGGAGTAGCATCTGATTCTTTATCTTGATTAACTAGATAAGACATGGGAGCAGACTTAGCGAAGTTCTTGCTAGAATTTTAAAACAAAATAAACTACTTACCTTTTGAAACAATTTTTTCAGACTGTACTGGCATTGGAGATGGAACTCTTTTCTTTGGAGAAGGAGGAGGGGAAAAAGTTGGTCTTTGAAACACAACCTCCTTCACTTGTCTTTGAGAACCAGAATAAGATCTGCCTTGGGAACTTTGAGAGCTTTTCCTTGGCTGAGGCTGAGAAGGTGCAGATTTTCCAGAAGAGGCAGATGGATTAGCAGAGAGGTTGCCAGAGGCTCCTGCACTGGGAGGTGGAGGAGGACCTCTGGGTGTCCATCTGGAAGCAGGAGAGTCATATCTCTTAGTTCTCTTTCTCTCTTTCTGCTGGTTCTTGGAGAACCACATCCAATGCTGAAATTCTTTTGATTTGGGGTCAATTCCTTTAAGAATGTAATATGGAGTATCATTTTCTCGGTTGGGAGGAGGAGGAGCAATGGCTTTTCTCTTCTTTTGAGCAGCTTTCTTTCTCTTTGAATTATCAGACAAATCAGAATCATCTTCATCATCAGAGTGAGATGATGGAGGATTGTCATAAGGATCATAGGCTTCAGAAACAGCCTTTTCTTTTAAAGCAGCTTTCTCTTTTTCCTCTTCAATGGCATCCTGAGCCAGAAGGAAATCTAAATCAAGACCTGGGAATCATCCCAAACAGTTGACTTCTCAACTTGCAAATCTTTTTCTTTTTCTAACAAAGATTGAATTCTTTGATTCCAAGCAATTCTTGCTTTCTCTTCTTGATTCTCAGATACATCTTCTAAATCATTTAAAAAAGAATCCAATTCTGGATCTTCTTGAACATCAGGATCAACTGGATCAGCTTCTGAAACAATTTCTATAACTTGAGCAGCTAAATCTTCTTTAATATAATCTGTAGAATTATGAACACAGATCTGCTAAATAAGCAAAAATCATTCCTTCTAGGTATTCACAAGCTATCAAATTAATTGACTCGTCAATAAAGCGGATGAGTGAATTACCTTCATACTTGACCAACTCCCAAGATTCATCTAGGTAGGATGTAATAATCCCTTCTAGGAAATGGGCAACCACGGGAGTGGTGAGATCTTCTAAGCAAACCTTCACCGCAAATTCAGATAGCATAATAGCATCAGATATTTCTTTTTCCGATAACACAGAAACTGATTGATCTTCTTGAACTTGTACTGCATCAGACTTTTCTTGAACTGCTGGAAGGGAGGCTGGAGGCTCTGAGGCATCTTCACAGAACATCTCCCCCTGCCTGATTTCAGTGGAAACTGAAACCAGGCCCCTTGAAGAAGAGGGCTCAGCAGATTTAGAAAGAGATTGGATGGAAGCAGTCAGGGTGGCAATGGAGGAGGCAAGTGGAGCAATTGCCTCTTCAATCATGATTTTGATTGAAGGGGTAATCAACTCCAGAATGCCGGAAATGAATGCTGGGGTGATTTCAAAAGATGATGGAAGTGTAGTGGATGGAGATGCAGCAGATATGGTTGTAGTGTTAACTGGAGATCGAATGGGAGATGGAGCTGGAGAGTTAACAAGAGTGTTAACTGGAGAATGAATAGGGGACTGAGGAGGTGTTGGAATTCTCTCAGATCCTAACAGATCAAAGCTAGGAGCAGATATCCTAGCCAGATGAGAAGGAAGAGGAGAAGTTGGAGGAGAAGGAAGAACAACCGTGGTTGTTTCTCTAACAGGAGAAGGGGAAAGTCGTACTTCAGCTGAAGTTGATGGAACTTCAACTGAAGCAGACTGCATAGCAGAAGATGAGGGAAGGGAAAGAGCTGAGCCAGCTTCTACAGGGTGAGGAGCGACCGAATCAGTCCTGGTGCTCTCTGATGTCGCTGGAGCAACCCCTGTGAGAGCGGGTTTCACAAAAGTCCTCTTCCACTTGGAGAATAGGTTTGGGTCCATCTTCTTGCTTGCATTTATTGTTGTTGCGGCGGAGACCAGCAGCTGAGGATACTTTTCCTTCAGGAAAATTCCAATAACCCTTCCGAGGGTAACTTCCTTCTTATTGTTCTTTTTCCTTATCAAATCAAACATTACTCCTGCCCAATCAATCTTTTTCCGATTAACAATTGCACACATCAGTGCAAATTGTTGCCTTGTTATATTGTCATGAGCAGAGTGCTTTCCAAGGAGCACTTTTCCGACTAACTCAGCGAGAAATTTAATCTTAAAGGGAAAATTGACCTTGAGCAGCTTGGTGGGAATGCCCTCCGCATGTCCCAGCTCAGTCAACATCCTTCCAAATTCTTGAGCATCTTGCTCATAATCTTCTTCACCATTTATCAAACCAAAAACATCAGTCAGAACGGCCGGAGTTAAAATTACCTCTTCTCCGCCGATGGTGCCAGTCATCGAATCGTCGGTGGATGACGAAGTGAAAGCCCATTCCTTGATCTCGGGTATATTTAACTTAATCCTTGATGACATTAACCTTTCTAGTCCTTGATCCCGGCACAACTGAAGAACTTCTACTATTCCTGCTTCACAGCAACTGAACGCGTCAAAATCGACGCTGAAGCCTGCATCGAACTTTACAACTGCTAACACTGCGGGAGAAATCGCCATTGATTGCTGGAGAAAGCGCGAGAAGGACGGCGAAGACGAAAGGGACGGAGCGGCAGAAAATCGCAAGCGGGAAGACAGAATGCGAAAAGTCACGCTCCGTCGACGATAAAACAAAAGATCTTTTAACCTAGGTCGACTATCGGCTTTATATTAGACCAGAGATAGTCGATCTATTAAAAAGATACTAGACCCGATAGTCGAACGGCCGTTCGACGATCGGTCCAGAAGCAGAGTAGTCGGACAATCGTTCGACTATTTCGGGCTTCTCAAACAACAAGTTGTCGTCATTCAGAGATCGACGATAAGCTCGACCTGTTCGACGATCTTCGAACGCCGGTCGACGATCTTCAAACAGATAAGCTATCATTAACCAGAGGTCGACGATAGGCTCAATCCGTTCGACGATCTTCGATCATCGTTCGACGATCTTCAAGCAGGTTTCAACATAGGCAGATATAGTCACACTTAGTCTCGTCCATTGATCATGCCTAGTTGAACTAAAAAGAACAGATGCTTCTGTTCATCTAAAGGCTTGGTGAATATATCACCTCTCTGAAACTCAGTGGATATGAACTCAAGACAAATCTTGTTCTTTTCCACACAATCTCTCAGGAAATGGTGCCGAATCTCAATGTGCTTCGTTCTAGAGTGGTGCACTGGATTTTGTGCAATTGAGATAGCACTGGTACTATCACACATGATTTTGGTGTTCTTGTGTGAGTAACCATAATCCACAAGCTGGTATTGAATCCACAGGATCTGTGAACAATAACTGGCAGCTGCTATATATTCAGCCTCTGCAGTTGAAGTTGAGACAGAAGCATGCTTCTTACAGAACCAAGAGACCAATCTCTCTCCCAGGAACTGGCAAGTTCCTGAGGTGCTCTTCCTGTCAACTCTGCAACCAGCATAATCAGAATCAGAATATCCAATTAATTCAAATTCTGACTCAGCTGGGTACCAAAGTCCTAGATTTGGGCATCCCTTCAGGTATCTCAGGATTCTCTTTAGAAGAATCAGATGAGATTCCTTGGGGTTGACCTGAAATCTAGCACAAAGGCATATAGCAAACATTATATCTGGCCTACTTGCAGTTAGATACAATAGGGAACCAACAATGGCCCTATAATTCTTTTGATCAACTGGCTTGCCGTGATCATCAGAATCAATAACTACATTAGTAGCCATGGGTGTAGGCATTGTTGAAGCATCAGCCATCCCAAATTTCTTTACCAATTCATTGGCATATTTGGATTGGGAGATAAAGATACCATCAGCATCTTGCTTAACTTGGAGACCAAGAAAGTAAGACAGCACACCCATACTACTCATCTCAAACTTGGAATACATCAAGTTGGAAAACTTTTTGCACAGTTTGGGATTAGTGGAGCCAAAAATAATATCATCTACATACACCTGAACTAACAGGATTGTGTCCTTGTGATGCTTGACGAAAAGGGTTCTATCAACTACTCCCCTAGTAAAGTTGTGCTCTAAAAGGAAACTAGCTAGAGTCTCATACCAGGCTCTGGGAGCTTGCTTTAGTCCATAAAGAGCTTTCTGCAACTTAAACACATGTGAAGGCTGAGTTGAAGAAACAAACCCTGGTGGTTGTTCAACAAACACCTCTTCCTTAAGCTCACCATTCAGGAATGCACTTTTGACATCCATTTGGAACACCTTAAACTTCATGAAGGCTGCATAGGCCAAGAAGATCCTTATTGCTTCTAGCCTTGCAACAGGAGCAAAGGTTTGATCATAGTCTATACCTTCCTCCTGTCTGTAGCCCTGAGCTACAAACCTTGCTTTATTCCTTACAATAATTCCATTTGCATCCAACTTGTTTCTATACACCCACTTGGTTCCTATGATCAGTTGGCCTTTAGGTCTTGGAACCAAAGTCCAAACTTTACATCTCTCAAACTGATTGAGTTCCTCTTGCATTGCAATGATCCAGTGGGGATCTAGCTCTGCATCTTTAAAGGTGAGGGGCTCAACCTATGAGAGGAAACAAGCGTGCATCACATCCTGTCTTAATTGGTGTCTTGTTTGCACACCAGCTGATATGTCTCCAATCACTTGAGATGTGGGGTGATCTCTAAGTGTGACAATATCAGCAGGTGGGATGTGATCTTCAGCAACAGTTGGGATTAATTCCTCAGGAGGAATTTGATCTACTGTTGGTGGTACAACAACAGCTTCTACAATATCTTCATCACTGTCTGATTCAGTGATCTGAAGAGTTGATAGTTGAAGAATTTCTTGAGGGGCATCAGGTACCTGCAATGAACTGGAGGAAGGAGAATTTTCTTTCTCCTTGTAAAACATCTGAGACTCATCAAAAGACACATGCACAGATTCTTCAATTTTACAGGTTGCTTACTTGGGAATATCCAAGCATGATTCCCATTGAAGCTTTTGCTTCAAATTTTCTAAGGTATTCTTTATTATTATTATGAATATAAACAATACAACCAAATACTCTAAAATAATTAATTTTAGGTTTCTTTCCTTTAAGCAACTCATAAGGAGTTTTACACTTAAGCTTGTGTATCAAACTTCTATTCAAGACATAATTGGCTGTACTAACAGCTTCTGCCCAATAGGAGAGAGGCATGTTAGCATCTGCCAATAATGTACTAGCAGCTTCAATGAGTGTTCTGTTCTTCCTTTCAACTACCCCATTTTGTTGGGGAGTTCTAGGAGCTGAGAAACTATGTTTGATACCTTCTTTCTCACAGAATTCTTGCATGAGAAGAGAGTCAAACTCAGTACCATGATCACTTCTGATCAATGCCACATGAGTAGAGTACTCAGTCTGCACACATAGTAGAAAGTCTGTAAGGACTTTGAAGTTATCAGACTTAGTTCTCAAAAAGAAAACCCAACTGAACCTAGAGAAGTCATCTACAATTACTAAGGTGTAATACTTCCCTCCTAAACTCTGTACATTTATTGGGCCAAAAAGGTCCAAATGTAATAGATACAGGATTCTAGGAGAATCACTTTTATTTACAGATTTAAAAGAATTTTTGGTTTGCTTGCCTAGCTGACAAGCCTTGCATAGGCTCTCCTTCTTGTAGGGGCAAGAAGGTAAACCTCTAACAAAGTTGTGTTTAGATAACCTAGATATATTTTTAAGGTTAACATGACTAAGCCTCTTATGCCACAAAGAATTATTAATAAGAGTTACTTCATTAAACAGGCAGATTTCAGAATGAGTTGAATTGAAATCTACTAAATAAATATTACCTATTCTAATGCCTACTAAAAAAATATTATTATTTAGAGTAATATTGCAAGAAGAGTTAGAAAATGAAACCTGGTAGCCAGCATCACATAGCTGGCTGACTGAGATCAAATTGTGCTTCAGTCCTGTCACATATGCAACTCTCTTGAAAGTGACATCTCCAATTGTGATCCTGCCATAGCCTTCTGTCTGACCACAGCTGGAATCTCCAAAGATAACCTTTGGGCCGAGCTTAGCTTTGAATTTTGACAGATGATTTTTATTTCCTGTCATATGCTTGGAACATCCACTATCCAAATACCACTTATTTTGAGTGATTGGATAGGCCTTCACCTGCAAGACATTTATTTAGACAGTGTGGACCCAGGTAACCTTGGGTCCCTTGTTTTTCACATAAGAAAAACTGGAAATATATGAAAATGCAGGCTGAGGGTGATAACCTAGTGGGTGAGATCTCCTAGGTGGGATTCTCCATGCAGATGATGGGTCAACAAACCTAGGGTTTCTATTTTCATTTAGGTTTCTATGGTACTGATTATGATTTTGAAAATCATATTGAAAACGTCGATCGACGTTCGACGATGGGTGCTCAGATCGTCGAGCTTCGTTCGACCATTGAGCTTCCGATCGTCGAGCGGCGTTCGACGCTCTTTGCATTTCTTTAAAAAATTCTTTCTCTTTTCTCTCTTAGCTTTATTTAAGGTTTTATTAACTAGATTTACTTGCTCAGTGTTCTTCATTCCACTAGCTAAAATGAAGTTCACTGGAGTTGAAAGATTGTTTTTAAGAAGAACGGGGGTTCACTGGGAGAAGCTCCTAAGCCTAGTTTGTTATTAGCTGACCTAGTGTTAGTCATGCTGGTAATTTCTAACAACTTAAGGCTTCTACCATTAAGTGATTCTTCTAACCTCTTAGACTTAGCTAACTCCATTTTAAGAAATTTAATTTCTTCACTACAAGTAGTGAGATCTTCCTTTAACCTAATATTTTCTGTAGCAATTACTTCTGAGTCAGCTAACTTATTTCTAAGTTCTTTTATCTCCTTTTCTGAGCTAATCAAATCTAAGCCTAAAGATTTAAAATCTAATTTAAATTCTTCAGAAGTGAAGTCATAAGAAGATAGTACCTCATCTTCTGTTGGCATCTCTTCATCTGAATCTGAACTCTCTGCAGCTGAGTGATTGCTGCAGGCATCTATTGCCATGAGGCAAACTTCTTTTGCCTTCTTCTCTTCCTCATCCTCACTGGAGCTTGAGGAGGAGGATTCTTCATCAGAATCACTCCAGGTTTCAGCAATGAAACCTCTCTCCTTTTTCTTGTTCTTGTAGGAGGATGGCTTGGAGTGCTTCTTGTGTTGTTCTTTTTCTTTCCTCTTGTCTTTGTTTTTCTCCTCTGGACACTCTGGCAAGATATGTCCAGGCTTCCTACAACCATAACAAATAATTTCTTTAGCAGGAGAACGATCATACCTTGGTTTGTCTTCATAGCGTGAAGACTTCTTTCTGAACTCCTTTCTCCCCATCTTGAGAAACCTCTTGGCAAACAATGACATTAGTTCCTCATTTGATTGGCTGCCTTCAGAAGCATCAGCAGCCTTAAGAGCTAGAGATTGCTCTTTTCTTGTTGGAGTGGGGGTCTTTGCTTCAGCTTCTGCTTCCCTTGTCTTCAGCACTTGCTCAAAAGACTTGAGCTTGCCGAGAAGGGCCTCTGTTGAAATCTCATTTGTACTTCTGGCTTCCTTGATGGGCCAGATCCTTAGATCCCATGTGCTAGGGAAGCACATAAGAATCTTATCATTGACCTCTGTCAATGATATGTCCTTGTCCAGGGTCCTCAGCTCATTGATGATTGAGCTGAGCCTGGTGTACATGGCTTCAACTGATTCAGCATCAGTTTTCTTGAAGTTCTCATACTATGAGATCAGGTTGGACCTTCTGTCCTTCCTTTCATCAGCTGAACCAGCCACAATCTGGTTCAGTGTATCCCACATGGCTTTTGCTGAGGAGCAGTCAGCAACCTTCTGGAATACCTCATCAGACATTGTCTGAGCCAGTATGTTCATCGCCTTGGCATCTGCTATTTTGGCCTTCTTGTACTCATCATTGTAATCTGGAGGAGGCACTGCACTCATATCAGATGATGAGGCAGTAGCAGCAGCAGGTGCTCTTGGGGGTCCTGACAAAATAGAAGCAAAGATGCTTTCATCAATAGAATTCATATATAATTTTATCCTTGCCTTCCAGATGCCAAACTTAGCTAAGTTGCATGCTGGAGGTCTGGTGCTAGAATAATCCTTGGACTGGGTCATGATAGTGAATATCTATAAGCTTTGGTATCTATCAGGATCTTGTGACTTAGGTGTTAGCCTATTCAGTCAGTGAACTTCCCTCTGATACCAATTGAAAGTGAAGGAATAGATACTACTCTAGAGGGGGGGGGTGAATAGAGTTGTCAAATTTTGCACTAGATAAAACTTGAAGGTCTACCCAACTCCCTTGGAGTGAATTGCGGAATTAAAAGATTATAGATATAGAATTAACCCTATAACCTAACACAAGTGATGTGCACAAACTCAAGCTAACTGTAATTACAATTAAGGCTTGGAAATCCTAATCAGCAACTAGCAACCTAGTTATATCTATTCACAGCCACAATGCAGGAAATAAACAAGGCAATCCAGACGACACAAGGAAATTTATAGTGGTTCCCCAAACAACTTGGGTACGTCCACTCTTCTACCCACACGGTAGGAATCCACTCAGGTTTTTGATCAGGTGCCCTGCCACCAAAAGGATCTGCTTCAGGTAGATCCAGAAACCCTTTAGACTTTTGATCAGGTGTCTAAAAACCAAGCACAGGTTTTTGATCAGGTGCCCTGCCACCAAGGGATACTTTTGAAGGGAGTAATAACCCTGTACAGGAGGGGGAAGAAGGTTAAGATGTCTTCTCTATTTTACAAAGATTAGAGAAGCACAAAGACTTGCACTGAGCTAGAGAGCTCTTAAAGAATCAAGGCTCCCCCTGACTCAAAGATGTCCAGGTGAAGTCTTGCTTCAGTGCAGAAAACTCTTCAGAAAGATCTGAAGGAAAAACTACAAGAAGATAATAAATAATAAAATTAAAGATCTTCAAGCAGCTATCTTCTTCTTCTTCTTCTTCAAAAGAACTCTGAGTTTGAACTTCCTGAAAGCAGGAGAACTCAGGTTGAAGAGGAGTAGAAGATCTTAACACTTCTCAGTTGGATGAGTATTGCAGAGAGCAGATTACTTGATCTTGATGAAGGCTTGAAAGCAGATGAACAAGTTAACAAGTTAGCTCACTTGAATCCTTCTTCAAAGGGTCCTTTTTATATCAGCAACAATCAACGGCTCTCTTCAATTTGAATTTCTTGTCTTCTTCTGAAACTTGAGACCTGGGCTGCAAATAGCACACAGCAAAACAAACTCTGCAGCAAGACACATTCTATAAAAAGAATAAACCTTTTTCTAAGAAGCTGTAGGATCAAATCAAATAACAGAAGGACTAAATAAAGTCACATCAGAGAAATACTCTTTATAGCAGAAGGAAGACTTTTCAGTCTAACGGCTATAAAGGACTGTCAGCAGATAAAGTAAAATATAAAGTCAGCTAATAAGACAAACAACTTTATCTAAAAAGATTTGACTCAGGCATAAGGGATAGAGCAAATATTGCCTGGAAATTTTATCATAAAACAACTAAAACAACGTGCCAGAAAATGTATTAATTAATTAAATATAATAAATAAATACAAAATATAAAGGCAGACAGAAAGCGTCGAACGACCTTCGGAGATCGTCGACCGACGCACGGAGATCGTCGAACTATCGGACAGATAGTCGAACGATCCAGATAGTCGAACTATCAAAGGAGATAGTCGAACTATCACAGCAGATAGTCGAACTACCAGAAGATAGTCAAACTATCAGATAGTCGACCTATCAACAGATAGTCGAACTATCAGGGCAAAACAGATAGTCGAACTATCAACAGATAGTCGAGCTATCAGATAGTCGACCTATCAACAGATAGTCGAACTATCAAAAACAAACAGATAGTCGACCTATCAACAGATAGTCGAACTATCAGATAGTCGAACTATCAAAGCAGATAGTCGAACTACCAAGCGAGAACAGATAGTCGACCTATCACCAGATAGTCGAACTGTCAACGCAGAACAGATAGTCGAACTATCAACAGATAGTCGAGCTATCAGATAGTCGACCTATCCAAGCAGATAGTCGAACTATCAAAGCACACAGATAGTCGAACTATCAACCGATAGTCGAACTATCCACGCAGACTAAAAGTCGAACAACTGATAGACAATCGTCGAACAGTTAGTCGACGATAGTCGAGCGGCGTTCGACGATAATCGAACGAACAAACTACTTAACCAAATTCTCAATCTGGAAAAGCGAGGACTCTACAGCTAGACTACTATCCATTGACCATAGATATTTCTTGGGTCAAGAGACTAAAAAGACAAGACTAAACTCAAATCAAACTAGGGTACCAACAATAGCCACCAATAATTCCAGCCACTTACCAGTAATAATAATTCAAGGCAATAATTCAAGTGCAATAATTCAAAAGGCGCACTCCAGAAGATGCCAGCACGACGCACTCCAGAAGATGCCAGCAAGGCGCAATAATAATAAGTATGAGCAATAATTCAAGGCAATAATTCAAGTGCAATAATTCAAAAGGCGCACTCCAAAAGATGCCAGCACGACGCACTCCAAAAGCAGATTCCTGCCAGCATAGCCACCAATAATTCCAGCCACTTACCAGCAATAATAATTCAAAAGGCACACTCCCGAAGATGCCAGCACGACGCACTCCAAAAGCAGATTCCTGCGAGCATAGCCAGCCACTTGCCAGCAATAATTCAAGTTCAAGCCACTCTCGCCTATAAATAAGGAGGCCATTTGCCTGAGTAAGGCAGAAGCGAGCAGAGGAAGAAGGCCTCCAAAGTTTCTCAGTCTTTTGTAATATTTCTTTTTATTTCCTTTTGTAATATTGTAATATTTCTTCTTGTATTAGTATGTAGGGTTGAGTAATGGTGGGAGGATATGGGGGAGGCACCATAGTATCTCCACTAGTCATAGAACCAGACTGGAAGAGTAGGTGGACAGGACTGGTGAAAAACGATGAACCAGGAATGATAGAAGGGTCGGAAAAGTAATGTGCGAAACCACACTTGTTGGTAATCGTGGTAAGTGTAGGCAGGGGGGTTGAATGGAACTGAAAATTGGTGTGGAGTCCAGGGATTGGACCATGCAGATGAATCAATCACAGTATGAATGACACATTTGGAAAATGCGATTTGAGATGGGTTATTTTTGTCATGGGTATGAGTGATGGTGGCGGAGTGAGTGTCAATAAGGATGAGCTCATAAACAATAATTCAAGGCAATAATTCATATATATATATATGTATATATATGTATATGTATATATATATATATAGATATATATATCTATATATATCTATATATATCTATATATTTACATATACATATATATATATATATATATATATATATATACATATATATATATACGTATATATATATACGTATATATATATACATATATATATATATATATACGTATATATATATACCTATATATACCTATATATATACCTATATATACCTATATATATATACCTATATATACATATACCTATATATATATATATATAGGTATATGTATATATAGGTATATATATATAGGTATATATAGGTATATATATATAGGTATATATATATATATATATATATATATATATATATATATATATATATATATATATATATATATATATATATATATATATATATATATATAGTGGCAACACCAATGTGCCTTCAAGCACTATTCATCACAGACGTAGGCTCAACGACCACACGCCCCGTGCACTCAGGGAACATTCTCGATGTACCGGACTTCCCGGATACCACCTCCCATTCATAGGTCCAAGACTTAACGGTTCATTCTTGAGCATTCTGGTCTTTTCGTCCCTAGGCCTAAGAATCTCATTATGCCACCGACGACAGCCAACTACTTTAGGCAATCTAATCAAGATAGACATAACGCAGGTATAGTTCAGTCACTTCCTGTTGCTCAGATCGCCATGCCACTTCCGAAAGTCGGAGCAATCAAGGAGAATAGACAAGATGCTGGTGGACTTCCCCTTTCCCGTTCGGCTCAATGGCCTTTAGAGCTGGGCACTACAGGCTCACAGTTTTGTTACGGCTCTCATGGTCATAATAGTTGGCCTTCATGGCTCAACTCACATGCTAGTCCCACGGTCTTTGCAAGATAGGCATCACACTAAAATAGGCTGGCGCTCATGGCCACCATAGCTAGGCACTACATGCTCACAAATTTTCATACGATGGCCCCCAGGTCTCCCTGAGACAGACCTCACAAACATAGCACACTAGGAGCTATTGCCGACAATACTCACTATCGCTGGGCGATATCCAATAGTTTTCAAAACCGTGAAAATTCTTGGTTATTTTCCTGGAGAGCATCTCCAGTACTTCCTGCTACTCTCATGTCACAGACATAACCCACAGATCCCGTAAACTACTCGTTTATACGCGGAGTCTTCTCCGACATGCAAAATAAAACATCACCAATCAAGACCAACCTGTCCGGATGGGCTTCACACAACATGCCTATTCCGTACTGTGAATTTTCGGATCTATAAGCAAAATTAATCAAGGATCACAACGATCGACCCGCTGGAAACCACCTTTTCTTCACCTTTTGGCGACGGATTCCATGCACGTATGCAAATTAAGGACTTCACTTATACAAGGAGAAAATTGTTACTCTCATAATCCGTTTCGGAGCCATGGTGAAGCTTTCTATCCGGTTGGAAAGGAGCACCTCACTTTCCTCTTCGCGGATCTAGCCTCGGATTTTGATTTTGTCTACTGGATCTCCTTCACCAAGCTTTCTAAGCACAGCCTCAACCTCAGCCTCAGCCTCAGTGTTCTTCCTTAGCTCTTTTCTCTTAAGATGATAATGAAAGGAGGAGAGAGAAAAAGAAGAAGAGAAATGACTTCTCTTTTCCCCACTCCTCTGCTTAAGTGGACTCGGGATTAATCTCAACCACATGATTATTTCATCAAAAGGAAGTAAAGGCCACGATTTTAGCTGAATATTCAAACAAAACGATATCGCCGCGCGATATCGACTGTCTCCTGGTGAAATCGACTTTTAGTCGCTTTTACCCTAGTCAACCACCGCTCATCGACCGCCTTCCGACCATCTGACACAGGTCAAGCCACACGTGGCATTATCGCTCAGCGATACCCACTGTCGCCACGCGATAGCCCCACTCGACGCTTTGGTGAAAGCGTCGTGTGCGTTGAGTCTACTCAACGCTTGAAAGCGTCTAGTGCATCGAGTGTACTCAACGCTTTGTCGAGTTTCCTCAATGCTTGAAAGCGTCGAGTGCTATCGCTATCGCCAGCGATACCCACCGTCGCCCAGCAATAGATACCAAAAGTTCTGTTTTCCATTTTTGGGGTGTTACACTTGTTGATAGCAGAAAATGACAAACAAATAGCAGTTAGACGATTATAGGAGGGAAAAAAATCTAGAATCACGAGTATACATAATTTTGGAGAAACAATTTCATGAAAGATTAAGAAATTTGAATAGAGGAAATCAAATACGCGCCCAAAATCTGGGTCGACGATTCGAGAAAAACCTTTGGTGTAATCGGAGCCCAAGGAAGGGAGGAAGTTCTTGTCGGCCCTCTTTGGAGGATGTCAGACGGCCTCCTAAAAGCGGAGAGGAGGGTGGTTGCAGTCCACGAGAGAGAGAGGAGGAAGGAGGAGCAGTCAACTCTTGGAGGAAGGGAGGAAACAGCCGGCTGGGGTAGGAGACAGATCCGGCTCTAGAGATGAGATTACCGACCCTAAGAGAGGAGTTTGTCGGCTCTGGAGCAAGAGTGAAGAGCACGAGGCGATAAAGAAGCAAGAGGAGGCGCCGACGCTAGCTTGCGGGGGTCGGCACAGAAGCAGGAGTGATGGGGGAGGCGGAAATTGGGAGATACGGGCGTGCGGTTTGCAGGAAATGACATGGAGAGGGGTTTTTTTTATCGGAGAGGCCGGTTCAGTTTAGGTACAAGAGGAGAAAAAGCTTAATATATATAATTTACAAAAATGTCATTAATTTAATTGAATCAAATCAAACTCTTTTGTTTTAAAATCTTATTTTGGAGTTGTTACACTTTGGAAGCCATGTAAGGCCATAATGTCAAACTATCTTGTATAGTATGCGGACTTTTCTTTTTAAGTTTCTGTTGCAGCGTTATGCACAAACTCTGTTATGGATGGTTAAATATTTTTGTTATCAATTATTAGTATTTTAGGTTTTGTAGATTTTGTATGCGGTGAGGCCCTGGTCGGACTCGTGCTATAAACTATTTAAAGGCCAGGGATGTTACACCTTATCAACAACTTGGTTCATTGAGTCTCCCTTAGGAAAGACTTAGGTGGCGTTTGGTTAGGCTTTTAGCCTGTGGTGCGGTGGAAACGCACCGCTATTTTCCGCATAAGTAACGTTTGGCGCGGCTTATTTTAAAAACGGCGTTTTTGGATTTCCGCGGTTTTCTTCATAACCCGAGCCGCAAGAAATTTCTGCGTTCCGCCGCAAAAGCTCTCGTCGAATCCCTTGGCGCTCCCGACTCCTTTCCTCGCTAACGGACCACCGGATCTCCACCGCGCAGATCTTGCCCCTCCGATCGCCGGAGATACGAAGCGGAGGAGATGGCGAAGGAGACTGGCACTTCTGCGGTCAACCGGAATAGAAGCGTCGCTCAAGCCTTCCGTCCCGAGCCGCGCCCTGCCCCCGTTCTTCTTCTTCTTCCTCCCGCTGTTCTGGCATTCAGTTATCGTCTCGGCGGTGAAGCGGAATCGCCGTCCCATGGCTCCGCTTAGCTAGAAGGGATCTTGAGTTTGTATTTTGTTTGATCTGGGAAACTTTGATCTGGTCAGGGCATTGTTCTTCTGAGCAACATCCTGTGAGTTCATTTTACTGAAATTTTAAATTCATATAAATTTCTATTCGTTAATTACTCAAGATATCTTTGGCAAAACTTGGAAAACATATCATTAGTCCAAGGTCTGGCATTTTAAATCCTTTCTTCATTTCTTCCATAAACTCTGCTGTTATTTGATGTTTGGTCCTTGTCACGACAAGATCATGTATATATAAGGAGTGTATAAGATAATATGCCCCTTTCCCTCTTATGTATGCGTGGGTGCGTTGCTGCTCTTGATGAGGATATTGTTGGTTTTGTTGATCCGGATTCGAATCCGATTTTGAGATATTTTTCCAGAATATCTGTGTGTGTGATTGTGTGTGTGAGAGTTGTATGTGTGTGTGTGTATATATGTGTGCATGTATGTGTGTGTGTGTGTGTGTGTGTGAGTTGAATGTGTGTGCTTGTTTGTATGAATGAAGTTTTATTTTGTGTTATATTTGGAGGAAAAAATTTTATTCAAAACCCTGTTTTGTATCCAAACAACTTTTTGAAAACTCAGTTTTGTAAACTCTGTTTCACCCAAATAGTTTTTTAACAAAACTCTGTTTTCCAGAATCAGCACTTATTCTATCAGCAACAGTTCATCAGCAGCTTTCCATCAGCAACAGCCCAACCAAACAGACCCTTACTTTTTGGAAAGATCTTATTAACAGCTCTTGGTTAGAATGATCATAACAAAAACTTATTGGTTTTAAGAGACCTTATCAACAACTCCTGATACTAAGAGATCTTTATCAAAATCCTCACTGTTTGGTGAAATCCTATCGAGGCATAAGAGTAGATGTACACAACATTTGGGGAATCAATATAAAATTTGTGTCATCTGTATTGCTTTTTCTATGAACTTCTTTGTGTTTTATATGCACTTTTATTTACTTTTGAGTGATGTTTTGTGATTGTAATATATTGGGCATTGTGTGAATCTGATAAATTGGTAAAACATCATTTAAAATTTAAATATTATATTCACCTCCCTCTAGAATATTTCACAAGAGATTACCTTTGCTTTCAACAAACACTTTCTATGTATCTATCTTGTGGGATTTTTTTTTCTCAACTTTCTTCTTTTCTTAGGCTTTTGTTTAAGACTGTAGTGGCAGTGAGAAAACATATATATTCCCGTCACTGCTACTTTAGAGGTGTTTAGGAAAATTGATTCTGTCAGATATATTTTCAGCATTTTTGGAAAGTTGCTAACACTTCCACTTCCAAGAAAGCTATAAGAAGTTTTCAACATTTTTATTCTTCAATTCTGGTAGATTGCATTCCTATGACTATTTTCCGCCAGTTCTAATCCCACCACTAGTTTCCTCGCACCCACCCACCATTTACAATGATTTTTGAAATTTTATATACATTTTCTTTTGGCTTTTCGCATGCCAAAAGTGTGGGCTACAAATAGTTCTTTACATTCTTTATGCAGTAACTCTTCACTTTCCTCACACCAATAACATCTATATCAATTGCTTAATCAAACTTGAACTATGCGCAATGATCATGGATTGATTGCTCGATGAAAGCCGATATCCATTTGAATCTTCATACTTCTATGTTTTAGGAGCCCTTCAAATGAAAGATCCGTAGTCGTCCATCAAGGATCACACAGTCAACAATCAATGTCCAACTAACTTCATTCATATACATGTAAGGTTCATTCTGGGATTGCTTAATAGAGTTGGTATGCGGCCAACGATCAGCTATTCTATTTAGAGCTTCAATGGTTTGTGATCTCCAATAGGAAGGGGCCCTGCCAGCAATCGTATCTGGCATTGTAAGCAAATATGAATATCCTGTGATTCTAACTTTCATCACATTGAATAAATTCTTGGTCATGCTTGACGAACGCATGTCCAATCGACGACGAACGTCCAGTCATTGAACACATGCACCATCAACAAGCATTAATGTCTAAATTAAGGCTCTGTTTGGGTGGACTTATTTTCACCGGTCAAGCGGTCACGACCGCATGTACTAGACCTTAATTAAGTCCCGGTACATGCGGTCGTGACCGCTTGACCGGTGAAAATAAGTCCCCCCAAACGGAGCCTAAGTCATAGTCCATATATTCTTAGTCTTCAAAAATGACATTTGAATCTTCTGAGCACCAACAACTGAGTTATTCAAACAAAATTACATCTTGATATACATAAGCTCAAATATGATTATCAGCAATTACATAACATGCTCTATCAATGCCATCCCCTTATGATGATGTTCTTCATGATTACAGGAAAAGGAATAGTAACGTGCTAAAATTAGACATGCAAATAAAATATAATTTTGCATCTACACAAGGTTTTATACCAATTGAGATGATTTTATTGTCTCGCCTAATTGTTGTCCTTGGGACCAAAGTTTTTTTTATTAAATTAAATAGGTATATGCAAGATAATGCGCCTGTGAATTCTTGGTGCGCATACATAAAAAACAAATGATTATTCAAATGTGCACACATAAAATAAGTAAACAATAATAATATTTATGCATGAGTGCTTGTTGCTTGAAGTCATCATCTTTCTATATAAACAAGAACAAACGGCGTTGTACCTTCTGTTTAAAAAATGATAATATTGCTTTATTTACAAATGCCTAGAGTTCAAAACCCAAGATCAAAAGTAGGAAAATCCTTCATATTAGCTAGCTCTGGTGAGATCACAATCTCAGGATCTTTTGCGGAATCTGAGGATGCATGAACAGATGATAATGCACTTGTGCAAGAACTTGTTTCACATATTGCGCTCACTTTGGTGGATTTTGTACAACGCTGCAGCAAATTCATTTTGTAACAGAAAAAACAAGCGGAGCCAGTTTAATAAACAAGGTTCTTGGAATAACAGATGCATATAACAAAAATAAAATGTTTTGTACACCTAACTGTAGGTAATTTGGTTGATGATACAAGAAAGGTATTATGAGGTCATTTATTGGGACCTCCCTGTAAGTCAGTAAAATTATAGGTTGCACCCCTCTATGGCTCCGTTTGGCATGGTGGGGACAGGTCATGAATATGTAATTGCCATTCGTTAACGCCCACCTAAAGAACTTCATACACTTTTATGTTCAAAGGGATAATGTTTGTTAGGTGATCCTTAATGAATGACGGTTTAACCCATGCATTTACAACCGCCACCACCGTGCCAAATGAAGCGTATATTTAGAAATTATAAAAACCTATCCTATAAGTTTACATTTCATAGTATGAATGCACAAAAAAACTCCATGGAGCTTTTCCTCCAGATGGTATTTTTGTGTGTGCATGCTATGAAATGTAAACTTACCGGAGAGATTTTATAATTTCAGGAGATAAAGGAGTGCAATATGTAATTATGCTTACTCCCAGGAAAATTTAGGTAATTAATAGTTATTATGAATATTATGAAACTCGGTAACTCAAACCTGGCTGGGAGCAGAATAACATAATAGGCTTTTGGTGTCCATTCCTGCAGTTAATTAATACCCATATTAATATTCTAATAAGAAGCAAACCAACATGTATACGATCAGGACTAACACACGGCACTCTACATGCAAAAATTATTCTGTATAGTGGGAATATGAATATGTATAGGGTTCTAAGGTGTATGTAGTCACTATTCATATTAAACACATTTTAAAAAGATATAGACCAATAAACAACCAATGTTCATATCATACGCAACCATTATAGGGCAAAAACTGCATAAAGGTGTGTTGATATGAATAATGACTGTACACCACTAAATACTCTCTCACTACTTTGAATATTTTTAGAGCCCTAGGCACAATCATGCCCACACTATTGCATGCATATTCCGTACCTAATAATTCTCGTAAAGGAGATGGACATTGCAAGAACTACAGAATAAGATATTTGTACTCACCAGGTAGACTACTAGATACATCAGTAAACATTTTTTCCTTCAAATGACTGCTTGCAGAAGCACAATGCTGATGCTCACCGTTTAAATCTTCCAAAGGATTTTCCAAAAAAACAACTGGATTCATGTAATCGATCACTTCCTCTGAAAATCCAATATTAGTGATGTGTTTATCCGGTTTATTCATTGGGCTCGATTTTGTTTGAGAAGTGTCAAGTGTGAATATCCTGACAGAAATTTATGGATAAGTATACTTGTGCAACCTTATACAATCGAGAAAAAATAATAACTTCAGTTTCAAGGAAAAAATAATAACTTGGCGTTTCAGGTCTATCATTATATATTTTGGATTTTCCTGAAGTAGATCTGTGAAAAGACACTGCATTTCTCAAGAGACTCGAAACAAATATTAAGCAATAACCCATTGTAGCTGAAGTAGTAAAAAAGTCTTTAGCACTCCAAGCAATAAGGACGCTGCTATCCTCCATGATATTGTTCAAAATATAAGTACAAAATATTTCCAATAGGAACGATTTTCCCATGCAGTAACATGTTGCGCTGTTTCAGACAGGGAAAAACTTCTTGATAAACCGAACAAGGAAATCAAAAATTATTTTTCCTTAAACCCCCCACTTTTTGTTTATAGGCTTGATCATGGCATTGGGCCCTTATTTGTGAACAAACCACTTCCTGCCAGTATCAACTGATATTGACGCAAGTTAAAGCTGCTTTGAAAAAAGAAAGCAGGTTTTTGAATGATAGGGGTATCAACATGCATGATGACTGAAGTTAACAAAAAACACTGGGGACCCTGAGCATATTTTTGAAGCGGAATATTTGTGAGTAAAACATTCCCGCGCGGAACATCTCCGAGATAGTAGTTTGAGCCAACTAATAGCTGGCCCTTCAAAGTCAGACAGGTCAACGAGTGATTGGATCAAAGTCAATAGTAGCATGAGTTAAAGCAGAGAAAACAGATTGGCAAGAGGACACACTCAAATGGGAAAACAAAACCACTACTAACAGTCGGTTGCTGAAGAACATGGTGGATCCAAGACATTTTTTATGGAATAGGCCGACTCAAGTAGATTTTCATTACATGTAGGCCGAAGTTGATCCCCTGCTTCAAGAAAAGAGTCTAGAGTGTTAGATATTGTATATAGTAGATATAGCTTCGACTCACCTCGGGTGTTGGGATCACCCTCTCATGCTATTATATAAGCAAGGAGAAAAACAGTCTATGGTGTAACATTTTTGGACCAAAATACCTTCAAAAAAATCCCTACTATCATACTTATTCTAGGTTTTTTGGCCATTATATATTTCCGCCCGCATTCATCATAAGCTGGCAAAAACCATGCTTCTTTCATCATTCATCAAGAGCTGGCAATATGAAAGGCTGACAACCCACCAGCTTTTAATCACTCATACTTCTTTTATCATTCGGCTAGCAAAAACCCTCTCATACGACATTCTCCGCGAGTGCACCCGCCGAAAGCAGCGCCTACCTCCCTTGACAGACCCATGCCGAAAGTAGCAGGTAATATGAAAGGCTGACAACCCAGCGCCTACCACCCAGCGCCTACCTTCTTTCATCATTCATCAAGAGCTGGCAATATGAAAGGCTGACAACCCACCAGCTTTTAATCACTCATACTTCTTTTATCATTCGGCTGGCAAAAACCCTCTCATACGACATTCTCCGCGAGTGCACCCGCCGAAAGCAGCGCCTACCTCCCTTGACAGACCCATGCCGAAAGTAGCAGGTATATCTCCTCGAGAGAACGTCACATCCACCCTTGCTGCTATACCTTGACAAAAAGACCTCCGTCACCTAATTCGGTCTCCGCACCAAGCCGAGGATGAAGGTGGAGGTGAGGCCGCCAACAAGCTTCGTGTAGAGGAGACCGTGAGCGTAGAATTCGTAGCGTGAGATGAGTGTGTGATATGTGATTGAAATGATGAGATGTGATTAATTAGACATTGAAAATGCAAGTGCACCTATAGTTACAAAGTATAAAATCAAGTATCGTATTTTTCCGAGTCTGTCGAGTAAATGTACTTACAAGAAAGAGCTATTATTCTATCTTAAAAAAATAGTGAGTGATTTGCAAAAATAAAATACAAAATACAATTAAACTAATTGAGAGAAATTCGATGAGAGAAAGACTAGCAGTTGATTTAGAATTTCTTTGGATAAAATGAACATTTATTAAAAGATTAAAGTGCAAGTTCCAATAATTTATCTTCGACCGTGGAGGTTCCCAAATTATGTTAACACCCCTCTCGGGAATACTGCTAACGTCTAACCTTAGGTGGTACGATTAAGACCCCTTGGTCAGTCGAACCCTCTTAGCTTGTTTTAGGTGGTGAACCCCTCTATTGGGTTTGACCCCACTCAAGAAGATTTGGGATGTCCTCTATTGAAGATTGCATGACAACTCCTTTTGTCTTTGAGTGATCTTTTCATATCCACAATCTCTGGGTAAATTTAGGATACATATCTAGGATCGAAGACTAGGTAGAGATCGTTTAGTGATCTCCCCGTATTCACAACCTCTCGGTAAAATTTAGGATACGGATCTAGAATCTGACTCGCTACACAAGAATTCGAACAAATTATAATCAAAGACAACCAGAAGCAAATTAAAGTAGATAACTTGCTAGATGATTAAAAGAAAATCAAAGTTCATTTCATTCCAAAGTTTATCATGATCAAGTGCTAAATGAATTTTAGCTACTCATCACGATGGAGAAACTACATAACATGATTGAGAAATACATAATTATTAAAGAGAGAACTTAAAATACCAAACTATTAAGCTAAATTAAAACTTGGAACAAAAATTAAACTAAGCTAACCTATGAACTAGAAATAAAAAAATACGGAAAGATAGTACCAAATTATAGAATTTCTCCACCAAAATCTCCCTCCTTAACTCAAGGAGAAGACAGATATTTATAGAGAAAATTGCATGAGAGTCACGGCCCTGGGTCACGCCCGTGACTAGCCCTGGTCACGCCAGTGACTATAGGGCGTGCAAGGTATGGAACTGCCGCCAGAAAAACCCGGGAAAAGCTAGGAACCAAACCGCCAAGGGTCATTTCTTTATGGATCACATCCCTTGGTCACGCCCGTGATTTGGGCGTGTAGCGTACGGTACTGAAAACAGCAGGAACAACGACTCGATCTGGAATGATGGTGGCGGTTACTAATGAAGTCACGCCAGGGGGTCACGCCTGTGACCTCGGCGTGACTGCTCGAAACAGTTGTCGACTAAAACTGGCTATCATAACTCCGGATCACGCCTGGGGCCTGGATGGCAGGCCTTCCCTGTCATGCCAGTGATAGGGACGTGTAACTTTAAATGACGTGGCACTTCATTCTGAACAGCGGATACGCCTCCCGGGTCACGCCCGTGACCAAGGCGTGTAATATTTATCTGACGTGGAAACAACTTTCTGGAGCGGAGGAGGTACACGGTCCGTGACTGAGGTCACGCCCTTTGGTCACGCCCGTGATCAGGGCGTGTAAAACTTGAGTTCTCAGAAAAGCCTTTAGAATTTTGCCCTGTTTACATCAGTGAGCTCCAAATTTTTATTAGCAGCCCAGATTTTCTGAATTTTAAAAAGAAGATAGGTACATAAATTAGAGAAAGATAACCAAAATTCGATAAAATATAAAATAAAAACTATAGTAAAAATAAGATAAAATATGAGTCATCAAATACCTTGATACTTAACCGTTTGCTAGTCCCGAGCAAACAACATCTTATAAGGAGTAGACAATATTCAAAACAATAAAATAATTTTTGAACCTAAGGAGTAAAATGTGAAGTTTTACGCTTATGTGCGTAGCAATTTCAGCAGAAAGACATACTCAACATACAAATTAGCTTATAAATTTCAAAAACACGTCTCTACTTATTAATTGTAATTTCAAAAATAAAGTCGGTAAATCCAAAATTGAATTTAAAGAGAGTAATATGTTTTCTACAATCAATATTACGCAAAATCTAAAACTGGGATACCCTCCAAAGAAATCCATTACGATGGTCATAGGCTTGCCCTTTCACACTCTCGCCACGACACTAGTACAACTCATAAACACAAATCAATAAGGCTTACTTTGGTTGAATTGTTAGGCTTAGGATAAGGGTAAGGTAAACAAAGATAAACACGATGGCTAGCACACAATAAACTAACATAGAGTTTTTAAGTAGATCAACGCGTAATACAAACTCTTTGACTTTCTTTTTTTTGAACATCACATACATACTTTTTCTATATTCTTTACTCATGCTTGATTTTTTTTCAAGATTTGTACTTCTTTATTTTTTCAACATAATGGATAATAACAAATTTCACCATAACCATGATTTGTGAACAATATGCATTTCTCAATTTTCAAGCTCTCTTTTAGAAAAAGTGTGCAAATAGGAAGCTTTTTAGGCCTTGGTTAAATTAATATGGTGGGGCTAAAACAAAAGAAAGGGTAAGCTCAAAATGGCCAAGCAAAGGTAAAATATTGGGGTGCGGATAACAAAAGATCAAACGAGCAAAAAGAAATTTCTGTATCTTTTTCAGACTAATGAATTAACTTCTGCAAATGTCTTGAGAGTCGCTTGGGGAAAGTTCTAGACATCGAGAAAGAATAAATTGCGTTTTGGACTCGCATAATATTTCTCAAGTCAATTTCTACAAACTCATTTAAGCAATTTTAGATTCGACCAATTTCAAATTTTAAGTAGAATCAACCGTATTTACGTACTAAGAAAAAGATAAATCTGACAGTATGTTGAATAGTTAGTTCTACAAAAAATTCTACTAACAGGTGCGCTTGACTAGAAACACAATATGACTAACAGTTCTATCCAAAATTAAAGAAAATCTAATAAATCATGACAATTATTTAAATACTAAGAAGAAAGTTAAGTTTGCTAAGAATTTTGCAAACGAGTAGGCATGAAAATAATGATTTCTCAAAATAAGATTATAAAAATATGATAAAAATATTTTTAATAAAATTTTATAAATAAATATATATGATAAATTAATAATATATATTTTTCTTAAAAATATTTTTTTTCTTCTTAATATAAATTGTTATTAATAAGATAATTAAAAAAAATTGAAAAGAAGTGCTTAAAATACTTATAGTATCCCCCATACTTAAATAAAACATTGTCCCCAATGTTTGAGAATAGTAGAAGTAAGAGAACTCACCTGAAGAGGAGGCGAGCGGAGCACCAAAGCGATCTGAAAAACAGTTTAAACATAAAACAAATTGATAGCAAAATTTAATTAAAAACATAACATAACATGACAGTTCATTACAAAAAACAAGTACAACGATATGAACGGATACATGATAAAATAAAACAGATATAAAGTAATGCTGAAACAAATACTAAAAAGAAAAACGAATGCGAGTAATCAAAGTTAGCCTAATCTTCATCACCATCACTCCCACTCTTCTGAATATAAGCGCGGAGCTCCGTGAATTCTCGCCCGATATGCCCTATAGCAGTCTCGTGGCGCCGCTCCAAGTTATCGAAACGATCGTTGATTCGAGCACCGAGGCGAATCTCAATTTCCTCAACTTGTGTGCTGATCAAATTGAAACGAACATTCCAATGAGTAAATGGTCCTGTAGCTGGGGGTGATTGCTGCGGCGGTGCTGGCGGAGTAGGCGGAGGTTGACGAATACCACCGAGATCTATATCATTTTTATCATCCGGAGGGGCGGTCACAAATTCACCATCAACACGACGCGACACACCAAGGGCCTGAATATTTGCACCCATAAGGGGAAGAGGCGTTTGAACCCAATGAAGAACCGGAAGGGCATCCCATACTCCCAACCGCTTAGCTAAGTTAAGTGGGTGATAAAATTACAGCCGTGCACTGCACCGAGGCAAGAACTTTCTGCTTGAAAGCGGAAGAGAAGAGCGATCTTCCAACCTAAATTGATTGGAGTCTGATGGACCAAGCTATAAAGATAGAAAAGGTCGTATTGGGTGACGATTCCCTTGAGATCCCCTCGACCGGTGAGTGAACAAGTCAAAATATTGTGAAGAATGCGAAGACCGGAAGAGGTGATAAAACGTCCCTTTGACTTCTTAAAATTGTAGGGTGCGGGGTCAGAACTGATTTCTGACCAAAACTGAACGGAGTTGAAGAATGACACATGTTTTTTGTTAAGCTCCTCATAAGCAGGAGAGTGAACAATGTTTTCATCGAAGAATCCCATCAACACGTTGAACTGGCGCAACGATAGTTCGTGCTGAACACCACCCATGCAGAAAGTTAAGTATGTTTTTGCGTGAGTCCCTCGAAACTCGAGTGAAGAGAGAAATTCTACTGAAAGTTCAAGCAGGCTCAGCGATGACAAAGAAGGCATTCCACCCAAGGGTGGAGAGAAATCCTTGAACAAGATTGACGACTCCAAAGGCTGCAAGTACTCCCCAGTCGAGAACACGGAATACACCAAATGGTTTTCCATTCAGGTGGTTGCTAAGCTTTTGGTAAGAAAGATTTGGGAAAGAGAGCATGGCCTCATCCGCGCTAGCCAACGTTGAGGAAGAAGACGAAGCGGACCGAGATCGACGCATGATGAAAAAGAGAGATTTAGAGGAGAGGAAACAGGATGAATCTCGGGCTGGTAGCAAATTTTGAAGTGACGAGAAGAAAAGAAGGGAAAAACTATATTTAAAGAAAAATTCCATAGGACATGCCCCCGAGTCACGCCCGTGGCTGAGAGGCGTGTAACATAAATTTTTCCGATTCGGCGCAGGTTTCGGGATATGGCGTTTCGAAGTCAAACTAACCGTTGGGCATACACGCCTATGGAATACGCCCTGACACGGGGCCGTGTAAAAATTTAAAAATACTGTCGTTACGAACTTACCGAAGACGCGCCCGTGGCCAATAAAGGTCACACCAGTGTAACAGACGGAAGATGGACAATAATCTTACAAAAATTTGAACAAAAATTAAAGACATTCACGCACCCTAGTCACGCCCGTGACAAATGAAGTCACGCCCGTGAAAAATGAAGTCGCGCCCGTGACAAATGAAAAGTCACGCCCGTGACTGAGGCGTGTAAAAAAGAAATTCGATTTGATTAGAAAAGAAACGAACGAAGATAAACTTGGGGTGCCTCACAAGAGCGCTTTGTTTATGTTCAGAAAGCTCGACCATAACGGTGTTGTGGACTACGTCGCTCTTAACTTATCATCGAATGATGAAAGCGGCTTTGGAAATTTTGATGGGGCGCGGGAGGTTACATTAATACTATTTTTTTGAAAACCTAGTTGGAGGAGATGAGTATATTCACCTACATTGAAAATAGCGCGTGTAGCGGCTAGAAACGAATAATCAAGGATAATGGGTATCCTATCATCCTCATTCATATTGAGAATAACAAAATCTACCGATAAAATAGTCTCACCGATTTCGACCGAAACGTTGTGATTTACCCCAAAAGGAGTAGGTATTGATTGATCAGCAAATCTTAATGTGATATTGCTAGGGATAAGGTCTCCTAAATCAAGCTTGTGAGCTAGACTAGAGGGGAGAATGTTAACACTTGCGCCAAGGTCTGCAAAAGCATTCGGAAAATGAGATTCCCCTATAGTAATTGGGATATGAAAATGAATATTAGAGTAAGTATTGCACTTTATCAATTGAGGTTGAATAATTTGAAGAGGTAAAGTTGGTGTAGATTTTGAAATTTCATGATCTTCTAAATCGTTGGCAAGGGTTGCTGCTAAGGCATTGGTTGGCTCAGGTGGTGGCCTATTAGCAAGATCAATGATTGTTTTTACTAACTGGCCCACCTGATTTTCTAGATTACGTAAAGATCCTAGAAGATTTCAAATATCCGCATCGCTTTTAGTAAAGTACCTATTTATCACATCCTCGAGAGGGGGTTTTTTAGGTGCTTGAGAAAACGAATTTGCAGGTGCAGGAAGAGTGTTAGGTGCGTTTCCCATATTACCTTGATTGCCCCAAGACAAATTGGGATGATTTCTCCAACCTGGATGATAAATATTTCCGTAATTATTATTTGAATTAAAGGGCGGACGACTGGGATTTCCTATGTAATCTACTTGCTCTACTTGTTCCGCCGCACTATGATTATTCTCGAAAGTTGGTGCGGAAGGTGTAGCGGACAACCCATCCATTTTCTTACTAAGTCACTCAACTTGGAGGCATAAATTAGAAATAGTACCAATTTCATACATCCCGGCTGGTTTATTTGGACGAGCCGGAGTGTACTCCATTGACATGAATTCATGACCATTTTTTCGATAAGATCTTGAGCGGCTGCCAGAGTTTTGTCGTTCAATGTTCCACCGGCGGCGACATCGATATGCTGTCTAGTTTAGGCATTAAGGTCATTATAGAAAGTTCGGATTTACAACCAATCGGGAATTTGATGATGGGGGCAACGGCGAAGCAGTTCCTTAAACCTTTCCCAAGTATCATATAACGTTTTAGAATCATCTTGAGAAAATATGAAATATTATTTCGCAATTTAGTCGTCTTAGATAGCGGAAAATACTTTGTGAAAAATCATTCAGTCATGTCGGCCCAAGTGGTGATAGATTCTCACGGGAGAGAACCTAACCATTGTTTTGCCATAGTTCGCAATGTAAAAGAAAAAAGTCCAAGTCTTATCGCATCATCCGTCACTCCGTTAATTTTAAAAGTATCACAAATTTCTAAAAAGTTTGCAATATGCACATTGGGATCTTCATCTTGAAGCTCATCAAATTGTACGTATTGTTGCACCATTTGAATAATGTTTGACTTCAACTCAAAGTTATTGCTCGCAATAGCAGGTCGAACAATACTGCATTGAACATCATCTAAATCTGGTCGGGCATAATAGGACATGGTCTATTGTTCGGCCATATTCGACTCTCCCATACTAGTAAACAAAATAGTAGAAAGAGAAGAAAAAAAAGTAGAACGACAAAAAGATGGTGATAAAGGTAAAGAAAGAGAAGTGTCCCCTATGGATTCCTCAACCAAATCTTGAGAATTGAGATTACGGATTTGTAAGCGTTGACGTAAGTTTTGCTCAATTTTCGGAGTCAAATAGATTTGATGGATTCACACGAGTCATACACCAAAGTAAAACAAACTAAGAAAAATATTTATTATATATTTTTAAAATATAATATCTTAAGAAAATAGAAACTTGATAAAAGTAATAGAACCTTGATTTCAGAATATCGACAAAAATATAGTTCGCGACGACACCAAAAACTTGATGCGTAGAATTCGTAACGTGAGATGAGTGCGTGATATGTGATTGAAATGATGAGATGTGATTAATTACACATTGGGAAGGAAAGTGCACATATCGTTACAGAGTATATAATCAAGTGTCATAATTTTCCGGGTCTGTCGAGTAAATGTACTCACAAGGAAGAACTATTATTCCACCTTAACAAAATAGTGAGTGACTTGCAAAAATAAAAGACAAAATACAATTAAACTAATTGAGAGAAATTTGATGAGAGAAATGCTAGCACTTGATTTAGAATCTCTTTGGAAAAATGAACATTGATTAAAAGATTGAAGTGCAAGTTCCAATCATTTGTCTTTGACTGTGGAGGTACACAAATTATGTTAACGCCCTCTCGGGAATACTGCTAACGTCTAACCTTAGGTGGTATGATTAAGACCCCTCGGTCAGTCGAACCCTCTAAGCTTGTTTTAGGCGGTGAACCTCTCTATTGGGTTTGACCCCAATCCAGAAGATTTGGGTTGTCCTCTATTGAGGATTGCATGACAACTCGTTTTGTCTTTGAGTGATCTTCCCGTATCCACAACCTCTCGGTAAAATCTAGGATACGGATCTAGGATTGAAGATTAGGTAGCGATACGTTTAGTGATATCCCTGCATCCACAACCTTTCGGTAAAAATCTAGGATACGGATTTAGAATATGACTCACTATACTAGAATTTAAATAAATTATAATCAAAGACAACCAGTTGCATTACCTATTAATGGTGATCCCAGAAATCTGAGTGCCAGAAATCTGTAAGTGCCAGAAATATCTATTTGTCCTTTTGAATTTTTGGGTTAAGTCACCAAAAGAAATACACATGTTTCTTCGCATTGCAGGATTCCACAAGAATTTTTTTGTTTCTATTTTAGTTCTTTATGTGCTTTTGGGAATGAATTCCTGGGTAGTTCTTTTATTGGTATGTTCAATGTGTAGTGCAACATGTTAGATTCAATGCATAAGAGAAACATGGTCTTAAGAAAAAATGAAAATGCTATTCTATTCTGATTATGTTATTTCTTTTTTTTTCATTTTTGCATGTTTAAAAAAGAAATGCTGATGGTTTGAAATGTTTATATGCAGACTAAAACTGGAGTTGCTGCCAAAGAGCGGCAAGAAGAAGTGATTAATTTCTTTATCAATCTATGGGCTACCTCACTGTTTATTTCCTCCATTTATTTTAAATGCACATGAAATTGATGTCAATTGTATTTTTAGTTTTACAATATATATATATATATATATATATATATATATATATATATATATGTATATATAGGGTGCTTATCCTGTGCGAGCAGCCTTTCCTGCGGGCGTGTGGGCAGAAAATCGTGGTCATCTGATCAGGGCTATGATTAATAGCGTGCACAGCGATCCAGGGCTATGATTAATAGCGTACAGTATGATTAATCATTATGTGCACGCCGGCGATTCAAGCGTGCAGGACCGCCTTCTACCCAGCGGCGGTCGGCGGCTGCGGGCTCGCCGGCAACCGGCCGCCCTGGATTCGCCGACGAATTTTTTTGCACACCGGCGAATCCAGGGCTGCCGGTGGCCAGCAAGCCCGCAGCCGCCGGCCGCCGGTGGGTAGAAGGCGGTCCGCCACACTTGAATCGCCGACGTGCACAGTATGATTAATCATAATGTGTACGCTATTAGTCATAGCCCTGGATCGCTGTGCACGCTATTAATTATAGCACTGATCGGATGTCCACGATTTTCTGCCCGCATGTAAGACTACCCGCACAGGATACACCCCCCCACACAGATATATATATACGCCTATATATCTATATATATATATATATATATATATATATATATATATATATATATATTTCAGTGCTGTGGATATCGGCCGATATGTCCGATATGTCGGCCGACATGTCCGATATGTTGGCCGACATTAAGGTTTGAGAGTTAAAACACCACGAAACCGTTTTAAAATTTGGTCGTGGTGTTTTGAAAATAACGGGCCGATGTGTCGGTTTTAACCGACATACCGACCCAAAAAAAACGGGCATATCGCCCGTTTTTTTAACTAAACACAGCCGCTATTTTAACTCCCCCCGACTCCGCTCATTTAATCTCAGTTCGTCGCTCCTGCCCCAGCTCTCCCTCGCGCTCTCCGCTGGTGTTCTCGCTCGCTCTCTCGCGTGCTGTCGGCACTCTATCTCTCTGGTTCTTTCTTCTCCCAGCTAGCTGATACTCTCTAGCTCTCTGGTTCTTTGATGCTCTCTAGCTCGTTGGTGCTCTCCCTCGCTCTCTCCCGCGCACTGTCGGCACTTTATCTCTCTGGTTCTTTCTTCTCCCTGCTCGTTGGTGCTCTCCAGCTTTGTGGTTCTCTGGTGCTCTCCCTCTCTCGCGTGCTGTCGGTACTCTATCTCTCTGATTATTTCTTCTCCCTGCTCGTTGGTGCTCTCCAACTCTCTGGTTCTTTGGTGCTCTCTAACTCGATGGTGCTTTCGATCTCGGCACTCTCTCGGCTGGTGCATTTTTCTCCCTACCAACGCCTCTCATTCTCTCACTATGCATTTTTGTTTTTTTGTGCTGGTTGTTGTGCTAATTGCTGTCATGCAACCTGTTGCCTTGTGCCCTGCTACTTTATTGGTCAGCTGCCCTACTGCCTTGTTCTCTGCTGCCTTATTTGCCGACTGACTTGTTGGTTCTGTAGCACGGAGGTTGCCTTGTGGGTTGTTGCCTTATTGATTGCTTCATGTTGCCTTATTAGTTGCCTCCTTATTTTTATTTGGCCCGTTTATTAGTCAACAAATGATTTGAAATACTTTTATTACTAGTTATTTATCCAACTTCATTTTGCAATTGATGATGCATGTATATCCAATTACATTTTAGTTGTCTTGCTGCTTTCTGCCTTTTGATAAATAAAATGTGTGATGCTTTGAAAGTATGAATGATACTTGAATGTTTTGTTTTTTTTGTTGGATACTTCGAAAGTTTGAATGATAGTAGTATACTACTGATGAAAAAAAAAGTGGGATACTGATGATAAATAAAATGTGGGATAGTTTGAAAGCTTGAATGATACTAGTATATTACTGATGATGCAAAATGTTGCTGGAAAAATAAAATGTTACGTGGATAATATGAAAGATGACTTAAGATCTAACGATCTAAAGAGATTATGAGGCTTTTATGATGTTGATTTTTTTAACTAATATTTTCTCCCGTGATGTAGTTATGTTATTTTATTTCATCTAACTAATACTACTTTCATTTCATATTCCATAGAATGACTTATTCTGCTGGATCAAGTGAGGTGCTTGTATCACTGGTACCAAAAGGTAGAGATCTGTTATGGGCATTTGGTCAGAAGTTGGTTGCAAACGACATCAATCGAATCAAATGCACCTACTGCAAGCAAACAATGAATGGTGGAATTACACGTTTCAAGCATCACTTGGCTGGGTGAAAGGGTAATGTTAAGTCATGCCCTCAGGTTCCTGCCGACGTTAAGGCGAAAGTGGAGTCGGCTCTAAACTCAAATTTAGAGAGCAAGAGAGCTAAGAGAGCAAAGTTAAAGCAGCCTTGAATGAGGTGGTTGTTGGAGTCCATGATGATGAATTAGAGGAGACTGTTATACGTAGGAGCACAGGTTCCAAGGGTCCAATAGACTATTTGTACATTCAACTGCCGAGTCAAGCAAGGGAAAAGATTCCCAACAGAGCACGATAGAGAATAAATACAAAAAGAAAGCCAGAGATGATGTTGTCGTGTACATAGGTAGACGGGCATATGAAAACGAGATCCCATTTAATGCCATATGTAATTCATCTTTCCAACAGATGGCGCATGACATTGGGTTATACGGAGCTGGTTGTTGGTATATTCACACCATTTATGAAGTTTTTTGAGAATAGTTGACGGGGATACACCATCCATGGGGTGGTTATATGGGGATACAAAAAAATCTAGGAAAGAGGTTGCTGCTATTCTCAATCACAAAGAGAACAAATAAATATCTTCCTATATGGAAGTTGATTGATAGCAAATAGGAGAAGAAAATGAGCAGCCCTTTGCACCTTGCAGGTTATTTCTTAAACCCAAATTTTAATTATTCTCGTCGAGTAGAGATTGAACAACACTCTGCAACTTGCAGGTTATTACTGAAAACCATTCACAGAGAAAATAGGAGATGTCCAGACATCAGAATGAATCTGTTAGAAAAGCCCATTTAGCATAGACCCATTATGTATTTTTATTGTTATTTCTGTCTCCTCTTTAATCCCACATCATGTATAGGACCTTCCTCTCTCTTTCTCCCTTTTATAAATATGTACTCATTCTTTGTATTTGAGACAAGTGAACATATATGCAAGGTTCCTTTTTTCCCTTCTACATGGTATCAGAGGCACCAGCTCTCCTTGGGCGGTTTCTCCTATCTTAACCGCTTATCCCGGGCGGTCTCCTTCCCCTCCTGCGGCCTGCGTCTTCTGTCCGCTGACCTCCCTTGCCGCTCGGTCTCCTGCGACCTCTCTTCTATTCCCGCTTCCTCTTCTCCTCATGGTTCCACACTCCTCCAAGGGGCTTCTTATAGCCTCCTTCCACTTTGACCAGTGGGGACCACCTCTCCCACCTGCTCTTGCTCTACCCGCTGCGGGCTGCTCCTTTCGGTCCGCTGCCGACCTTTCTTGTCCTCCGCGGTCTCTCCCTGCGTCTACTCTCCGCGGATTGCCTCTACTCGCCGCGGCCACCATCTGCTCGCCAATCCGCAGACTGCCTCCGCGTCTTCTCGCCGCGGACTGCTTCTGCTCTCCGATCCGCTGCCTTCTTGTCGCTGGAGTTCGGCTACTCGCGATCTCTTCTCGCGGCCTCTCTTCCCGCTGCCTTCTCTTTCAGCTCGAGTTCTTCTTCTACTCGCGGCTTCCTCTCCCTATTCGCTCGCTTCCTCTTGCGACCTCCCTTTCTCTGACCGCTGCTGTGCTCTCCCAGACCATGTGGGCTATTGCCTTCCCGCATTTTGGTCGCGGTTCTCTCCCTCCCTCCCAGCCGAGCGGTCTTCGTCTCTTCCCGTCTGTCCACGCGACCTGTTTCTTTCCGCGGCAGTCTCCTCGAGCGGGTTGGCTCTGCCCGCTGCGATCTCCGTCTCCCAGCCTCCGCACCTTGATCGCGGCACCCCCCCTCCTTGCTGCTGGTGTTTTCACACCGTGACCGTGCGGTCTCCCCTGCAGTCTGTCCGCGCGGCCTGTGTCTAGTCGCGCGACCTCCCTACCTGTGCAGACTCCTTTCTCCTTGCCGCGGTTCGTCTTCATGACGTATTCTGCTGACTCTACCGGACCAGCAGTTACTCCTGCAGACTGCCCGGCCTCCCTTTCGGATATTCATGATGAGCTCCGGATTACAACTCTCTCTGACCGGTAAGAAATATTTTGTGGAATGGGCGCACTCGGTTCGCCGAGTCCTGCAGTCGAAGGGGTTTCTTCATCACTTGACCCAGGTCGTTACCGGTACTCCTATTGACGACTGGCTACGCAACGATGGTCGGGTTCAGATGTGGATCCTCAACTCTCTTGATGGCGAGCCGTATCGCCTGGCCATGTACCACGAGACGGCCAAGGGTATGTGGGACGAGCTCCATACCCTCTACCCCGACAAAGATAGTCTTCATCATTTGTACGACATCATCACTGCTCTTCAGGCTCTTGACAGTGGTGGGGCGGCCGATCTGACCTCCTTTGTTGCCCAAGCTCAGTCTCTGGTCGAAGCTTGGATCCAACACAAGCCTCCTACTGTGGACCTTGCCGTCCAACGTGCCCAGAAAGAAGTCGTTGGTATCGCTATGATGATCGCTCGGGTCCCGCATCACCTTCACAGCGTGCGGGCTCAGATTCTCTCCTCTACAGTTACCCCGTCCTTCTTGGAAGTGTGCTCGAGGCTTCTCAAGGTCTCCCCGCCTCTAGATTTTTCTGGACCTCCTTCTCCGGCTCTTATCCAGCAGGACCCTGCACCTTTACTACCTCTCCCTTCTTCAGCTCATGGGGGCCATTCTGACTCTCGGGGACGTGGTCGGGGTGGCCGGCCACGGCCTATGTGTTCCTTCTGTGGCAAAGACGGGCATCTTGAAGCCACGTGCTATCGCAAGCATGGCCTTCCTCCTCGTCCGCAGGCCTCTGTTGCTGCCACCGACTACTCTCCCACTCGTACTGACCTCGACGAGGTTCGCCTTCAGCTCCAGCATCTTCATGGCCTGCTCAGCCGCCCGCCGGCCTCGGTTGCCTCCGACGCCTGTCTCCAATAAAGGTATCGCCTGCCTCTCCACTGGACCGCGATGGATCATCGATTCGGGTGTCACTCATCACATCACCTCTGTTCGACCACCTCAGTACTTGTGTTCTCCTCATCCGAAGTACATTACTGTGGCCAATGGGGCGGTTGTCCCCGTCTCGGGCTGTGCTGATATTCCTCTCGCCTCCTCCCTTATCCTACGCTCGGCTCTTCATGTTTCGGGCTCTCCCTTCAATTTACTTTCTGTTGGTCGTCTTACAACTGACTTACATTGCTCCGTGACATTTACTTATTCTTCTTTTATGATACAGGATCAGCAGATGCAGACTATCATTGGTAGGGGGCGACTGCAGAATGGGCTCTACCTTCTTGATGACTCTCCTACTCTCCTTGCATCTGTCTCTTCTTCGGATTGGCATCGACATCTTGGTCATGCTCCTCTCCCAGTCCTCCAGAAGGCTCTCTCGGATATCTCTCTTCCTTCTTTTCAGTGTGAAACATGTATTTTTGGCAAGCAGACACGTTCATCTTTTCCTTCTCATTGAACTCGGAGCTCCGCTCCTTTTGTTTTGGTACACTCCGATATATGGGTTCCGTACAAGATTCCTAGTATTTCTGGCTATCGTTACTTTCTTACATTTATTGATGATTATTCTCTCATGACATGGTTGTATCTCCTTCGCGACCGTTCTGAGCTTCCCCGCGTCTTCCGGGCTTTCATTCTTGAGACTCGCACTCAATTCTCTGCTCCCATTCAAACTATTTGTACTGACAATGCGCGCGAGTACACTGGTCATGACTTCGCGACCCTTTGCTTTGAGTTTGGAATTATTCACCAAACGTCGTGTGCTTATAACCCACAACAGAATGGTGTCGCCGAGCGCAAGAATCATCACCTTCTTGATGTGGCTCGCTCCCTTATGCTTCAAATGCAGGTTCTCAAACCATACTGGAATTTTGCGCTCTCCACGGCCTGTTTTCTTATCAATCGTCTACCATCCTCCGTCCTCCAGAATGCTATCCATTCGGCCTCCTATTTCCCTACACTCCGAATTTTCCTATTCTTCCCCGGATTTTTGGGTGTACTTGCTATATTCACCACCTCTGCCCTTCTACAGACAAGTTGGATCCCTGTGCAACCAAACATGTCTTTGTGGGCTACTCGCGCACTCAAAAAGGCTATGTGTGCTATTCGCCTACTACCCGCAAGGTGACTGTTTCTGCGGACGTCACTTTCCGGAAAGATCTTCCCTTCTTTTCTGATCTGGATATCGCTCCTCTTCCAGAGCCCGTCGTGCGTCCTGTCATCTCTGTTCCCCGTTCCCCACCGTCTCCTCTTCCTGCACAGCCTCTGGTCCGTCCACAACCACCTGTCATCCGGGTCTATTCTCGTCACTCTCCTCATCCCGTTGTCCCACTGCAGTCGGCTTCGACCTTTGATGCTCCGCGACCTGCTGCTCTGGCTCTAGCCTTCACCGCTCTTCCTATGGCGAATTATGTCTCTCTACATCGCCTTTCACCTCCACTTCTTCATTTTGCCACATCATTATCCTCTGTTTCTGTCCCTAACTCTATGCAGGAGGCGCTTCAACATCCAGGCTGGCGGGCTGCCATGGACGAAGAAATGAAGGCCCTTTGGGCCAACCAGACCTAGGTCCTTGTTCCTTTACCTCCCGGTCAGCACCCTATTGGGTGTAAATGGATTTTCGTCATCAAACATGCTCCTGATGGCACTATTGCCCGACTGAAGGCCCGCCTGGTGGCCCGCGGCTTCACTCAGCAGCAGGGCCTTGATTATGAGAAAACCTTCTCTCCGGTGGCCAAGTACAATACGGTTCGTGTCCTTCTCTCCGTGACTGTGCATTGCCACTGGCCCCTTCATCAGCTGGATATCAAAAATGCCTTTTTGAATGGCGATCTTCAGAAAACTGTCTACATGCTCCAACCGCCCGGGTTTGAGACTACGGGGGAGTCTCGTGTGTGTCGTCTGAAGAAATCCATCTATGATCTCAAACAATCTCCTCGGGTGTGGTTTGACAAGTTCAGCAAGGTGGTTCGGGACATGGGTTTCACTCGGAGCTCTGCAGACTTCTCCCTATTCACTCGATACCGGGCAATAAGAACGGTCCTTCTGTTGGTTTATGTTGATGACATCCTGCTTACTGGGGATGACTCAAAGGGGATTCAAGTGGTCAAACAACATCTGAGCACCGTGTTTTAGACCAAAGACCTGGGGCATCTTCGCTACTTCCTCGGTCTTGAGGTCGCATGACGACCAGATGGGCTTGTCCTCTCCCAACGGAAGTACTGTCTCGATCTTCTCAAAGACGCTGGCCAGTCTGGTTGAAAGCCAGCTAATACCCCGATAGAGGCAAATCACAAACTATGTGCTTATGCCTTTGATGATGATCTGCCTCTCCAGAACCCGAAATACTATCGACGCCTTGTGGGAAAATTGATCTACCTAACGGTCACGAGGCCTGATATATCGTTCGCTGTTGAGGTTGTCAGTCGGTTAATGCATGCTCCCCGGGTTTCTCATCTCCAGGCGGTTGAACGGATTCTCCGATACCTTAAGGCAGCTCCGGGTCAAGGGCTTTTTTACAAAACCATCAACTCTGTTCCAGCATTGGTTGCTTATTCAGATGCCGATTATGCTGGCTCCCTGGACGATCGACGGTCAACCAGTGGGTTCTGTACTTATTTTGGCGGTCATCTCATTACATAGAAAAGTAAGAAACAAGCTGTGGTCGCTTGATCCTCCGCGGAAGCTGAATACTGATCGATGACATCGATTATCTCAGAACTAACATGGCTTGAAAGCCTCCTTGCTGACATGGGAGTAAAAATTCCTTCATCTGCGGTTCTATTTTGTGATAGTCAAGCGGCCATACACATAGCAAAGAATCCGGTGTTTCACGAGCGCACAAAACATATCGAGGTAGACTGTCACTTTATTCGGGAGAAAGTTCAAATGAAGAAACTTGAATTAAAGCATGTTCCGCGCACTGATCAAGTTGCCGATATTCTCACGAAGACTTTATCAAGTACCTTGTTTTACCAGTGTTTGTCCAAGCTGGGTGCATATGACCTATACGCTCCAGCTTGCGGGGGAGTATTAGAAAAGCCTATTTAACATAGGTCCATTATGTATTTTTATTGTTATTTCTCTCTCCTCTTAAGTCCCACATCATGTATAGGACCTTCCTCTCTCTTTCTCCCTTCTATAAATATATACTCATTCTTTGTATTTGAGACAAGTGAACATATATACAAGGTTCCTTTTTTCCCTTCTACAGAATCAAATAAAAACATTTCACACTTTGACTCTGGCTAGGAGTATAGTTGGTTCTACAGTACTTAGCCATTTCATAAGACTGACAATTAAAAGTAAATTTAGCAGCATTAAGAAGATGCAGAAAGGTAGTCTTCAAGGTCTTCAAGCTAGTATGCACAAATCTCTTATGCTAAAGCCTCAACTGATCAGTATTGGTAGACTTCTGGGCACCAAGAGTGTGGTTGTTGTCCATGACATACACACCACCTGACTCATGTCTACCACCAATCGTCTTCCCACTTGCTTGATCCTGAAAAATACAATGAGAAGAGAAAAATATGATATAACAGTTAAGCTGTTTAATTAAACTGTTCACAGATAAAAGATTTGTGGGGAATGAGCGAACAATAACCACAAATTTGAGAGAAACAAAGGGAGAAAGATGAAGAACCCCTTTATCAATCACTGAAGCCGAGGATCCATCGGCGAGTCTCACACTGCCAGATGAAGGAGAAATAGAAGAAACCCCCACAAAAGACTCGGTCATATGGTCGGAAGCCCCCGAGTTAATGATCCAAGGTGAAGATGGTCCTTTAGAGGACACAGAGGTAGTGTAAACATGAGCAGCTATACCCTCCAAGTCAGTAGAAGATCTTCCAGCCGCATTGGTTTTCAGGGCCTTGAGTTCTCTAGTCAAACTCTTGTTTTCCGCCAGAAGATATCCAATGTTTTCTAAATTGCAATACATAACTGTTTGGGATCTCACGTATTTCCCATCTGAACCACGAATCCAACCTGAGGGAACTAAGTGAGGATGACGATCCTAACATTTCTCTTTCCAATGTCCTTTCTTCCCACAATGAGGGCACTTCATTTTACTCTTTTCTTCTTGTCTCATATTTCTTGAATGTCACTTCTTTTGTTCAGCAACGAGGACAAATTTCTCATGGCCAATATGAGCATCTGAACGAAGGGAGTTTATATGGCTTGCATCCCCTCGAATATAGTGGGCCACTGTCTCCAGGTCAGGACTAGAATCTCTTCCCAACATCTGAACTCTTTGAAATTCAAGTTCAGGAGGGAGATAAGATAGCATTTCAAACACCCTCCGTTGCATAAGTTCAATCTTGTAGTCTTCAATAGTCTGAATAGCAGAGTATTGATCAATTTCAGCCCACTTATGGGTCAGTTTGCTATAATATTTTCAAAATCACTCATCTCTGTCATGTGGATCTGCTCAGTATGGAGTTGATAAATTCTACTGAAGTCCATTTTTTGAATAATTTTGTTCGATTAGCTCTCACATTTCTTTCGTAGTTTGACAGAATAGGAAGTGACTAGTAATCTTGGGTGACAAGCCAATTAATCACAGTAAGATTCTTACCTTCCCGTTCCTCATACAGAGGATCAGTCTTTGCTCTGGGCCGGCTTGGATCTGATGATGTACCCAATTCTTCGATAGCACCCAATGAATATCCTCATAGACTGAGCCAATAGGAGGTAGTTTCTCCAGTTGAGCTTGATGTGAGTAACACCTTGATTGAAGTCCATGCTAGAACTTCCTCCACTATAGTGTCTAGGTTGATCAACGGCCCCTTCAGAGGCATTTCAACTCTTCAATTTATCCTCCATAGGAGCACACACACGATTGGCAGGAAGAAGAGCTCCCTTCAAGAAGCACAACTCACAGGCAGCACAAACTTGGGAAAAAAAATGGAGGAACATCCGCAAATTAGTGACCCTGAAGGACAGACGGAAGCAACGAGATCCCTGGATGGCAGAAGGGAGCGGCGGCGGCAGCCTTAGATGACAGAAGGAAGCAGAGAAGAGGCAAACGAAAGCCCTGGAAGCCTTGGAAAACAGAAGCAGCCGAAGAACAAAAGAATAGGCGACGCTTCACAGGAAACGACCCGGGTCGACCATACAAAAAACCGCCGACGGCGTAACAACGAGGACCGACGACAATGCAGCAGATAGAAGAACCCTTCCACGAAGAGAACCCGATGAAGCAGCGGAAAGAACAGACCATCGAGCCTTAAGGTAGATGGTGCAATATTCACTGATAACAAGTAATTTTCCCATATAGATTTAGCCAAAGGAATTTATAGAAAACACAACCCGTTGAGCGTTCCATTTATGGGTAAAACCATTAAGTCCCTTATTGTGCTACCGTCATCGCCACATGGGAGGGGACCTATTCTACCTCCCTGATGGATTTTGGGAGGGTTGAAGAGAGCTTGCCACTTCGGAGAAAAATGACACCCTGGTCCCATCTGATGAGGTAATCCTGCTGGACTCCACAACGGGCTTTTCATCGAGGTCTGAAAAGTTCTTATCCAACCCCCTATTCCCTGGAGCCACAAACGACCTCGTCACTTCCTGCGTTTTCGGTTCTTCTTTCCTCCTCCGCTCATTCCTCCCTTCTTTTGGGATCCTGACTTTCTCTATCTAGGTTAGTCTTGTAAGTGTGGCTAAAAAAATGTGGTTGAATGCTTCTCCTTGAATGAACTGACTAACTCGGTTAATCAAGTCATCAAAAGAAACTGGGGGGATCAAAGCTTACATCTAGCTTAAAAAGACCCTCTTATAAACCAAAAGTGAGTGTTAGCTGTAAGGTAAAACTACCCATGTCCTGGATACTCAGAACTTCCTCTTGAAATCGGTCAATGCAACTCCCCAGAGTCTCGTTGACTTCCCGCTTGAGATTGAAGAGGGTCGTCGACCCCGTCTTCCTCCATTTTGAAGATGTGAAATACAACCTCAGTCATCAGCGCATATCCTCGAAACAATAAATGGAGCCCGTCGGTAACTGATGAAACCAATCTCTCGCCTTCCCCTTGAAGGTGATAGCAAAAAACCTGCATTTAAACGTATACGTCATGGTCTGGATGGAAATCATGCCCTCGAACCACTGCAAGTGTTGGATAAAATTATCTTTCCATGTGTAGTAACTCAGGGTGGGTTCCCTGAGTCCTTCAGGAACTGGGGCCAAAAGGATTCCCACCACCAAAATGGCGATTTGGCGGGTGGAGAGTTCCCCCCTACTCTCTGAAATGACCACCATGAGAACACACCGGGTTCTCGACCTTGCAGAAACGAATCCCCTACAAACTCATTGGTAGAACCCACGATTGCACAAGTCGCTCAGGCTATTCATGGGTGAATTCCTTTATAGGTCGCCTAGACAGCTCGCCCTCTTCTGACGAAGTTACATGGCGAGGCGAGGAAATCATGACCGCGCTGCGAAGAGCGAGCAGAGCTCTAAGCGTCTCTTCCATCCTCCGACTAAAGTTTATGAAATTTGACCTTGTTTCAAACTCGCCCGCAACATGCGGGTGACTGGAGTTGATCTCCTGCTGGTGAACTTGAACCATGTCGTCTTTCTACAAGAATTTTTTCCTCCGGTTACGGTCCACGCTCAGTGCACCAAAAAATGTTGGAACTAGGAAACTGGTTCTCAAAAATTCTGACCAAAAGGTAGCCCAAGGATACCGATTCTACGGTCTAACTCAACGGATAAGATGGCTAAAGCGAGAGAGAGAATGCGGACTGTCTACGAACACGACCGGAGTACTGTAGTAAGCAGGCCCCGCCATATACCCAGAAGTAAAAAAAAGAACTTTCACATCCAAAGCCAAGAGTTGAGCTAGGCACATGGAATACGCGAACATGAGAAGTAGAGAGCTTGGGGGGAGGGGGAGGGGGGTTCAACGTGCAATTCCTAGTGCCCTTGGAGTCCTATTTATAAACAAATGCAAAGGGAGTATTGATCAGCAAACCCCTCGCTCGGATAAATACCCCTGAGGCCCTTCGAAGATGATTATCGTAGAAGTTTGAATTTTTCATAGGGAATTTAGATTGTATAATGGCGGCTTTTCAGAGAGCTCACACGTAGGCGAGTAAATGGAGTGCTCCCCAGCAGGCGAGTAAATGGGCAACCCGAATATGAGAAAGTAACAATATCTCTTCTGCTGAGACTACTCCTGATTTCATTCACTGTCTTGATTATCGACTAGGCTAGGGTGGGACCTACTCTGGCCGAATATGCGATGTACAACACTGAAGGTATCAGTTTTCCCAAGACTCATCTCCATGAATTGTTTCAAACCAGGGATTTAAAAAGAGTAAGATACTTTCGTAGGATTGAGACAGCAAGGACACAGGAATATTTTCATATCTCAAAGGAAATAAGTTTTAGACACTCTGGAAAACATAGATATGCTCAGGTCAAAGTCAATAGATTCACTAATGAATCCAACTCACAAATTTATACCAGATCAAGGGGAGCCTTGTGGAAATTTAAGATGGTATCGATTTCGTTGTCACATGATCAGATATCTCATTCGCAGTTAGTGTGGTCAATCAATTTCTCAATGCATCACGAGCATTGGAAAGCAGTGGATTTTTAAATACTTGAAAGGAGCACCCAGTCGAGGTTTGCTTTTTCATAACTAAGGTCATCAACAAGGTGTTGGATATACTAATACAGATTGGGTAGGATCTCTTTCAAACGGACGTTCCACATCAGAATATTATATCTTACTGTGGAAAAGTTAAAAAAAAGAGTAGTGGCAAGGCTGAATGCAGAAATTGAATATGCAGTAGGTATATGTGAGCTAATATGGTTAAAGTAATTGATAACTAAGTTGGGATTTCTACAAAATGGCATCATGAAGCTTGTGTGCAATAATCAGGTTGTGATGGATAATTCATCAAATCCTGTATTCCAGGAAAAAACCACATTGAGATCAACAGTTATTTGGTTAGACAGAAGTCAATACCTGAAATGATGATAGATACTCACCGTTTGAGGGGCCTTTAAATCAATAATACACTTAAAGCTAGGGTTCGATGATAGATACTCACCAACTTGAGGCAAGTGTTAGTGTTAGATTTACTAATTATCCTTTAATTTTATGTTTATATCTTTATTGTATTCCCTTAATATATATGTAACACCCAAACCTAGTTTAACAACCCATCAGCCGTCCGATCGGGTCCAGCGACAAGAAGTCAACTACGAAACAATATTAAAACTAGTACATAGCAGACATAAATGAAAAGAATAGAAATGTAAGCTTACAGCAGAAGTTGCATAAGAATCTAAGGTTAAAAGAGTACCTTATCCTGATGATTTCACAGAGCAACTAAAATTTGAAATAGGAAACAATAACTGCATAACTGAAAGTTTTACAACAAGTCTGGTACAAGAAAATCTTAAATATTAGTATCACATTAATTTTACATGTATCCAAAACTAAACAGTATAGTATTCGAAGTAACACAACGACTGAAAGGAAACAAACTACAAGAGCGACTCCATAATCAAGCTCATCCTAGGTGCAGTTTCACACCCGGGTCCCCTGTAAAAACATGCCCAAACATGGGTCAGCCCAAAGGGAGAGTAAAAAAAACTTTTCCTCTTAGTGACACTAAAATTATTCTACAAGAAAATATGCAAGCTTGAAAATACTTGTGTTATAAGAAAAACTGTGTGCTAGTGTTCGGTGCATGGTTTTCTAAAAATAAAACAAACAAAATAAATGGTTGTTCTAATTACTCTTAAACTATGACGTTTTCTCAAATTCCGAATACTTTGGTTATCTAGGTGTTTCTAAAGTTCGGTCTAAACTTGAGTTCTAATTTCACTTACGGTTTTTTTTGACAGAGTTCCAAACTGAGTAGCTCCTAACGCGCAATACTAGTCTAACGATCCGAGTCTTACTAACGAACCCAAGTGTTCTAGCGTCTCACGGACACAGACTCGAATCTACTAATTTCTAAGCGGGATACATCCTGCAAATAATTTGTTTCATAGACTATACTACAGCCCACGAGAAAGATAGTGCGCTTCTATCAAACACGGGAGGAAATCTCCAGCGTGCCACTAAACATCTTCTAACCAGTGATACTCGGCTTGCGAACATATGTGCGTAGTAAGGGCATTTCATCATAATGATTTACTCGACTAGAAAACATATTCTTGAAGTCAATATCTCATATTCGAAAATTTATAAGAGAATTTTGCATGTGATTCATATGGACTAACTGTTTGAGATGTTTACAATTTAATCATGAACATCATATACTAGTGAAGCGGTAATTGTGCTACCATTCTCTAACAATAGTAGCGGTTCTACACGACACTATTTATTTTACTGAATTATAATGTGCGTTACTAAACAGACTATCTGATATGTCTAGCCAGAAAGAATAAGGATTTTTTACCACAGGATTGCGACGCTCGTACACACGACGCGATGACATGGCTTCTATGTTTGGAAAGTGCTAAAAGTCCTTTTTTTATATTTCTCTCACTCCTCTAACAACAAAGGGTTAGGGTTTATGAAACAGAGGAGTCACTTTTATCCAATCTCTAAAATCGAATAAAATGAAAAAAACATTTGATATCTCTCAAACGAAATTAGGGTCACTGATTTCTCTGGAAACAACACATCGATTGAAGGGATTGAGGGGAAAAATTTCCCAAACCCGGACTGAACTTCAGTTGAAGAACAGGTCGCTGGAACTATACCAGCGCTAAGTGTAGGAAAAGACTAATCTAAACCCTTAATGGGGAAGAAACCAAAGCCAAACCTCCACAGGAACGTGTCGGTTGCCTCCTCACGCAAGGAAAAAGGCGCTGGAGTACCTGGAAAGGGCGGAGTCATCCGCTACCGCCGTCGGCCTTGAATACGCGCGAAGGAGACGATGCCTTGACTAGAATCAGAAAGAGGAAGGAACCACCCTAGTCCTCCTCTCGATCGTGTCGTGCGGAAAGCAGAATGGAGGGGAAAGAAAAACGTGCTCGGAGAATAGAAGCAGGGTTCAAGGGAAGAAGAGAAAGAAGGTAGTGGGTTGATATTGAACCGCTGGAGCGGTTCTAGTAACCTTCGATGGAGAGGTTTAAAACGAACCTCCAAAAATTCGAGATTTCGCTGTAATTACCAGCATGCCACTTTCAACTCTTAACGGAAACATAAATAATCCGCTCTCGCTCTACCAAATTAAATCGCATTGAACACAAATTAACACAACGCTAATCCACTAAAAAAAAATTTTAAGCTTGCTAGCATTGTACTTTGACAAATCACTGACTTGGTAAAAAAAATCTCTCGCGATCAGACCCTAAAAATAAATTGAACTCTAGCGTCAAATTACAGATGTTACAAGTTTCCCCTCCTACTAAAATTTTCGTCCTCGAAAATTACAACATACCTGATTCAAAAAGGAAAACGTAGTCAGCACTGCTCCGAAGCTCATCCTCTCTCTCCCAAGTATATTCTGGTCGGCCACAATTCATCCAAAGGACTTTTACAAACGGGATCTCTCTATTCCTGAGCTTCTGAATTCTTGAGTCCACTATTCTGACTGGTTTAACACTGATACTAAGATCTGAACTGATTGGTGATTCCTTAGTACTGACTATCTGGCTAGGATGTCTAACTGCTCTCCTCAGATAGGAGACGTGAAATACATCATGTAGGCCACTCATTTCCTTGGGTAACGCCAACCTATATGCAACCTCACCAATGCGCTCCAGTATCTCGAAAGGACCAACAAATCTGGGAATCAATTTCTTCATCCGCTTAAAACGAGAGACTCCTCTAACTGGTCTGACCTTCATATAAACGTAATCTCCAACAAGGAATTCCACTGACTCGTGCTTCTGGTCATAATACTTGGCCTGACGATCCTGAGCTATCTTCATACGTTCTTAAATGAGTTTGATTCGATCAGTGTTCTTGTCAATCCATGATTACCTGATGGTAGATCTTTCTTCACTTTCAGTCCAACACAACGGTGCCCGACAACGCCTACAATAAAGAGCATCAAACGGTGTCATCTCAATGCTTGCCTGATAACTGTTGATGTAGGAGAACTCGACGAGAGTAACATACTTCTCTCACTTTCCTCCAAAGTCTAGAACGCACATCCGAAGCATATCTTCCAAGGTTCTATTTGTACGCTCAGCCTGTCCATCTGTAAGAGGATGAAAGACGGTACTGAAATGTAGCTTAGTGTCCAACCGCTCCTGAACGTATCTTCACTCCTTAGAAGTAAACCTACCATCTCTGTCTGAAATTATGGTCTTAAGAACACCGTGAAGTCGAATAATCTCATCAACATACAACTGCGCCAACCTAGGACCCTGATCTGTTCTCCTATTAGGTATGGAATGGGCAACTTTAAAGAGAGTCAACTATAACTCATAAGGAATCATTCTCACTCTGCAACTTGGGAAGACCATGAACAAAATCCATCGAAATGTCCTCGAAGTTCCACTCTGCGATGGGAAATGGCTGCAACTTGCCTCCTGGCCTCTGGCATTTAGCCTTGCCTAACTTGCAAGTTTCGCACTTCCCAACATACTCAGCAACGTCACCCTTCAAGTCTGGTCACCACACTATCTTCTTCAGATCCGCATACATCTTTATGTTACCTGGATGTATCAAATATTTAAAATTATGGGCTTCAGACAGCATGTCCTCTCGAAGGTGGCTAACATCTGGAATGCATACCCTACCGTCGTGCAGTAGTAAATCCTCAAATATACTAAACTTCTCCTTTTGAACTGCCTTAGTCAAAACTCAAATCTCTGACATATTTAGATCTAAGGGTAAAGCTGTTCTGATCCTATCCTTGATGTTGCAAGTGATTTCCATCCAACTCAACCTTGCAGATCCAACCTTTGGGCGCGGCACAACACTGATCTCTAACATTTCCAACTCTCGCACCAGCTCCTCCTGCTGAGTAAGGAGAAAATAGCACGATCCTCTACGGTTAAGATCATCAGCTACCACATTTGCCATTTCTGGGTAGTACTGGATGTCCACCTCATAGTCTGACAGAAACTCTAACCATCTGCGCTGCCTCATATTGAGCTCTTGCTGATCGAAAATATACTTGAGCCTTTTATGATCCGTAAAGATCTCACAACGGACCCCATAAAGATAATGCCTCCAAATCTTCAGAGCGTGGATGACTGCTGCTAGCTCCAAGTCATGCACGGGATAGTTCTTCTCATGAACCTTCAACTGTCTGGCGGAGAAGGCTATAACTTTATCATACTGTATAAGCACATAGTCATCTCGCGCATAGTCATCTCGCACATAGTCATAACTTTATCAAACCTTGACCCGAGGCGTCACTATATATCTGAAATCCATCTGACCCTGAGGGTAAACTCAAAATCAGGGCGGTCATTAGCCTGGTCTTCAACTCCTCAAATGTCATCTCGCACTCCACTGTCCAACTAAAAGCTTTACCCTTCCTGGTAAGCGAAGTCAGTGGTAAGGCTATCTTCGAGAAGTCTTTTACAAACCTCCTGTAATATCCTGCCAAACCCAAAAAGTTGCAGACCTCCGTGGCTTCCCTCGGTCTCGACCATTCTCTTATTATTTCTATCTTTTTCAAATCAACAGACAGGCCTCTCTGACTGATTAACATGACCTAAAAAAGCAACCTTTGACAGCCAAAATTCGCACTTAGAAAGTTTTGCGTACAGCTGATTCCTTCTAAGCGTCCCCAAAACAGTCCTGAGGTGGGAGACGTGATCTTCTACACTCCTGGAATACACTAAAATATCGTCTATGAAGACAATAACAAAACGGTCTAAGATTTCTCGAAAAATCCTGCTCATCAAGTCCATAAAAGCGGATGGGGCATTAGTCAGCCCAAACGGCATAATCGCGAACTCATAATGTCTGTATTTGCTCCTGAACGCCGTCTTCTGAATGTCTGCTTCCCGGATCTTTAACTGATGATAGCCTGACCTGAGGTCTAACTTAGAAAACGTGCAAGAACCCTCAAGCTGATCGAACAGGTCGTCGATCTTGGGGATAGGATACTTGTTCTTCACCGTCAACTTATTTAGCTCGTGGTAGTCAATACACAACCTCAAACTACCATCCTTATTCTTCACAAACAAAACTGGTGCATCCCAAGACGAAGTGCTGGGGCGAATGAAACCAAAATCGAGCAACTCCTACAACTGGACCTTTAACTCTACGAGTTCTCTGGGTGTCATACGATAAGGAGACTTGGCCACTGGTGCCGCTCCAGGCATAAGATTGATCTGAAAGTAAATCTCTTTAGTAGGAGGGGCACCGGGTAATTCTTCTGGAAAGACGTCGGAAAATTTCTGGACCACGGGAACCCTTGATAAATCGGCATTGGCTTCTGCATTCATCAACACTAAATACGTTTCACAACCCTTGCTAATGCATCTAACCGCCTTAACGGATGAGATAATTAGTTTAACGACTTCCTTCAAGCCCTGGAAAGTAACAACAATTTGGTTGGGTCCTTCAAACTGTATCAGCTTATTTCTGCAATCTATTTTATCGTTCACAGCCGATAACCAGTCCATCCCCACAATCAAATCGAAACTCGCGATAGAGAGTAGCAAGGCTTCTACAACAATCTCCGCTTCTCCGAATTGCACTGGTACCCTACACTTATCTCTGGTCTGTAAGAAGAATCCATTGGGCATCATGACCTCTAACGGTAATGCCTCTGGACAGACTTCTAATCCCAGCCTATGTACTAAAGATTCTGCTATGAACGAGTGCGAAGCGCCCGTGTCAAAGAGAATCTTGGAGGGTATATTATATATCATAAGAATACCTACACGAATGATTGAACGCGAAAATTTACAGTGTCACTAAGGAGGATTTAATTAATTTTTCTATAAGACAGTCATACTAACACATCTGTCACCACATTCTCCTACTCTTTGGCTTCCTGTTCGCCAATGCCAAAAGCTCTAAGCTGTACTGATCCACGTCCCAGAGCTAATGTCGTGTCAGCACCCATTGGTGCTTTTCCTTTGTCGTCTTTACTTGGGCCACCAACCTCAAATTTTGACTACAAGAGAAGGTTACGATAAAACAGACTAAGTCAAAGAAAGGTGGTACATAAATACTAATCAAACACTTAAACTAAATTACCTGATTCCCAGAAGTTCCCTGACAGTAACGGGTTATGTGTCCTGGTTGCTGACACTTGTAATATACCCCTGCGGTAGCCAAACACTCTCTTAGATGGTGTCGATAACACTTCGGGCAAAGGGGGTAATCCTTGATCCTGGTCCCATTCTGATCACCATTCTGGGCTCCTGACCTCTGCTTCTTGTTCCAGTTTCTACCCTGACTATTCTTGTTATGTTGCTGCTGAGGCGCATCCTGAGGTCGCTTCGAACGGAAACTGTTGCGCTTTTGTACTTTTTGTTGATCAGCTTCTAACTTTCTGCCAGTGCCCACTAAACTCTTGTAATCTGCATTCACCATTGTCATCAACGTCTACCTCAGCGAATCACGCAATCTGTCCACAAAATGGCTGCACTTGTTGTTCTCATCTCCCTGCATCTTGCCCGCATAACGAGAAAGATGGGTCAGCTCTCGTTCATAAATCTCCACTGTCTTGTCTCCTTGGATCAGCTTAAGGTACTTCTCCTGGAAACTGTGGCGCTCAGACGGGGGAACAAACCAGCTAACTAGTGCTGACGAGAAGTCATTCTAAGTGAACATGTCTGCGGTACGACCTGCCAACAAGGGTAAACAAAAACAATTGTGCTAAAAAAATAAAGAAATCTAGGTAAAGACAAATGTTACACTAAAGCACTTAGGAGCGAGGTCATCCACCAATTGTCTGGTCCACTATTGATGGGAGTCTCCTTGCAGGAGAAAACCCGCTAACGGAACCTTCTTGTTCTCTGGGCACTCCATCACCTCAAGCAGTTCACGGGTCTTAATCAGCCAATCATCAGTCTCCATTGGGATCTCTTCTCCAGTGTAGTTGGAGGGGTGAAGATCGCGGAGGTTCTCGGATAACGCTCCAACCCTAAATCCCCTGCAGATGGCACTGTAAGTGCGGCTGGATCTGTAGCAGACAGTGCATTTCTGAATTCCACCATAGCTAAAGTCACCGTTCTAGCAATAATGGCGGTCATATCTGCTGGGTCAGGCATTGCTGTCACAACCCGCATTTTTACCGTATTTAAAGACATATCAGAGTAAGGGAAAATGCGCGTCATGATGTCACACCACTAGGGGATAGCTACGGATGCTCGGGCAAAACACCTACTTAACGCATAAAGAAAGTTCTTTAGGTTATTTAGAGAAAAATCCAGTTTAAGTTAAGCAGTTAGCCGTATCCCTCGGCTTGTGGCTCATCTAATCCAAGAGAAAAATAGTTATACGCCGCGGAAGATACTTCTTTTATAAGATTAGACATCCTACATGAGTTTAAATGTCCCCAGCGGGCCACTCATGGTATGCAAGATCCTAGGTTTATAATAGTAGTAAAAATAGCTTTTACGGTCGCTAAATATAATGATCTATAATTTTAAAGCATGCAATGCATGAAGTAATAATAGTAGTTTTTGTTCTTGAAAATACCTAACATTGCAATCCTAGCATAAAACATCCCATAGAGCAAATAATTCAAATAATCAGAAGGAAAACAACTAGCACCTAGCAAAGTGTTCAAAATCAACTACCATGTGGGCGTCAACAATCTGACACGAACCCACAATAATTCAAAAGTATGTCTGAACTAGGTAAAGTAAACCAAAACAACAAACAACCTCGCAGCGACGAGGTGAAAACCACAACCAACACTGCTGCTTGGGAACTCCAAAACCAGCTCCACTATCTGCTAAACCTCCGAACCTGAGGCATTCCAAAAACAGAAAACCTCAGCAAGAAGGTACAAATGATGGCAGAAAAGTAAGCCAAAGTAAACAAAAGTTGAAAGAGGTACTAACCCAAGACCAAAAGTACAGTAGTAAGGTACAAAAGTAAAACACCAAAATCGAAAAGGAACACTTACGTGAATCGTCACGTACATCAAAATACATCAGATGCACAAGGCTATAAGGTGACAAACATGATTAAATCATAAGAAAGAATTCGCATAACTTTATTAGCCACATGTGGTCAGCTCTACCCAAAAAAACGGGCGAGGCGGTCACTCAACCGGACACACCCTCACAGATATAATATCCGTCTAACTGCGGGGGAGACTCATACACTCCACCATTCACCACAGACGCCCAAACACCCGGTAGAGTTCCACAAGGTACTAATAAAGGGAACAAATATCGCGAAGGTGGTTTCGTCCACTAACGCCCGCAATAAAGAAAATCATGATATAAATCTCAAGACTCGGCACATCGGATTCTACTAAACATCATTAGATTTAAGGAGCAGTTGATCAACCTGTAGGATAAATGCACGATCCTAAATAAACTCTACCACGATTTACATAGCGGTTAAGGGACGATAAATGCCCATCAGACGTAACTCGTGCGAGGGAACGCAACACTAATATTCATAACAACGCTACATAGTTAGTTTAACATAACAAGGATAATGCTACAAGCGGATTTCAAGGGAAGATCAAACATATCTACAAATCAGAATGACAAAATATAGAAAGATTAAATAAAGAAGATTAACGGTTATCATCAAGATCGGAAACGGAGGGAGGAGGGAAAAACCACCACTTGTCTTGGCTTGGCCGGAAAAACTCTCCAAATCACTCCTCGTCGCAGATCGGGGCTAAGGAAGACAGGAGAAATCAAAATCTGAACCATGGCCGAAATAGAGGTTAGAGCCAATAACCCTAACGAGAAAAATTCAAGAAATGGGCAAAGTTTTACCACGACAACGAAGCTTTCGCTGAGAGCTTTCCGAATCTATATTCGGTTGAAGATTTCGAGCACCAGAGCACCGTCGGCGGCCATCGGAAGATTCGCGAACGACTTTCTCTCTCTCGCTCACGCCTCTCTGGTTTCGGTTCAGACTTTTGGAGAAGATGAATAGGGTTTTTCTTTAACCTTAAGCCTTTATATACCCATTAATTTTAATAAGATTAATTAAGTTATTAGTAATTATAATCCTACGCGCAGTCGCGCGAGAAACGAAAATAGGGGTTTAAGATGGTTTTGTATCGAAAAGTGATCAACATGAAAGTTGTAGAGCTCGTCGAGGCGAACAAATTTCATGTTAACCATTTTTTTTATTTGACGCCGTTTTTACCCTAAAAATGGCGTCCGAACGTTCGCAAACAGAGTAGACCCGAATTTTTCGAAAACTCAATCTGATTTCGAAAACTAACCTCATTTTTTCGAAAACTCAACCTGATTTCGAAAACTAACTTCTTTTTTTTCGAAAAATCAACCTGATTTCGAAAAAGATAAGAGCATGAACAGTGCTCTTTTCGAATAATAACCTCTGTTTCCAATAATAATATATATCATTTTTCGAATAATGAAAACATGTTTCGAAAAATAATAAAATAGAAAAAAAGATAAAAAGCATGTACTGCCCTTTTTGTCCTCATGAATAGTGAAATTTGCAAATCTACCATAGATTAAACCTTAGGGATGAATAGTTCATTTCATTTTTGAATAGTGTTTTAATTTTATAATAATAATAATACATTATAAATATTACATCATTACGGCGGGCCAAACGCGCGTCGAATCCTACAAAATTCACGTCATAGGCGGATACTGACGCTACGAACCCAACGACGAAGACAAAACTAGAATCCGACGCACCATTCTCGAGACACTATCATTACATGCTAATACCAAGCATAAATATCACAAAACATCAAATATGCGCCGAGACTCCAAAAATGCCCGGACCGCAACAAAACTGGACAAGCAAATCCAAAAAAAACACAAACTTAATTCTCCCAACATGAAAACCTTCAATCTCGTAAAAAACCACAAAATTTGGTCAAACAGACCTAACAAACAAGAAGACGCACTAACGTCATAAATATGATATTACCAAATCAAATAATAATCAAAAGGTCGGGGGCGTTACAGTCACTTCCCCTAAAATGAAGTTTCGTCCCGAAACTTAACACAACTCCAAAACCAAACCAAAACAAGAAAATCAAATACATCCAAAAGCATAGAGACATACCAGAAACTAAGGGAAGAGATGCGGATGAGATTCCCTCATCGCCGACTCCAATTCCCACGTCGCGCTCTCGACGTCTTGATTTCGCCAGAGAACCTTCATCATGGGGATGGTCTTTCTTCGCAACACTCGCTCTTGAGATTCCAAAACACGGACAGGCTCTTCCACGTACGAAAGGTTAAGCTGAATCTGGGGCACCGAGTCAAGGACTTGACAATCACTACGAACATACTTCCGCAACTGGCTCACATGGAACACATCATGGACACCAGAGAAGGTAGCAGGCAAATCCAGCTTATAAGCTGACACTCCGATGCGCTCAAGAATCTGAAAAGGTCCCACATACCGGGGATCTAACTTGTGGTTCCTTCCAAACCTTTTGATACCTGACATCGGAGAGACCTTCAAAAAAACCAAGTCCCCAACAACAAACTCAAGATCGACCCTTCGTCGGTTAGCATACTTCTCATAACGCTCTTGCGCTACATGGAGCTTCTCTCGAATGTGAGTTACAACACAATTCATCTCTTCAAGGGCTTCCAGACCTAGCAATGGTCTCTCACAACCTTAGCCCAAAACAAAGGAGTCCTACAACGCCTCCCATACAAGGCCTCAAACGGGGTCATCTGCAGACTCTCCTGATAACAATTATTGTAAACAAATTTCATGAGTCTGAGACGCTCATCTCAAGCACCACCGTGATCTAATATGTAACACCTGATCATATCTTCCACGATCTGATTTACCCTTTAAGTCTGACCATTTGTCTGCGGATGATAGACGGTGGAATACCTTAAATCGGTACCCAACCCCTCCTGTAAACTCTTCCAAAAGCGAGACGTAAATCTGGAGTCTCGATCCGATACAATGCTAACAGACACTCCATGTAATCTGATGACCTCATCAAGGTATAGCTGAGCTATCTTCTTCATAGAATACTCAATCTTAAAGTGCGCAAAGTGAGCACACTTAGTCAATCTATCAACTATCACCCAAACAGAATCGTGCCCACGGGGAGATTTCGGTAAACCGGTGATGAAATCCATCGAAATACTCTCCCACTTCCATATTGGAATATCAAGCGGTGTCAGTTTATCACCAGACCTTCTTCGGTCAGCCTTAACACGCTGACACGTATAATATTTTGACACAAACTTTGCTATAACATTCTTCATTCCCGACCACCAAACAATTTGCTTCAGATCTTTATACATTTTGGTGGAACCAAGATGGTAGGCAACACTGAAACCAAGAGCTTCATTACAAATTTTAGCACGGATATCACCAAAAGCGGGGATACAAAATCTACCCCGATACTTCAGAGTATCTAACTCGTCCAAAGAGAAATCAGGCAGCTCTCCCTTTTCAGTTCTATTCCGGAGATGCAACAAATCAGGGTCATCCTTCTGGTGCACTCTGGTGAGGGAAATCCAAGAAGTCTCTTCTGCTTCCAAACTAGCAGGCACAGTACTACTCCCAATTTTGATGTCCATCAACAGGAATTCTTCCACCAGGGATTGCACAGATAGATTGAAGATTTTGGCGGTCTTCCTACTCAAAGTATCGGCTACTACGTTAGCCTTTCCCGGGTGATACAGGATCTCCACTTCATAATCGGCCACGTACTCTAACCACTTATGTTGGCGCAGATTTAGCTCATTTTGAGTGAAGACGTACTTCAAACTCTTATGGTCTGTGTAGATCTTGCACAGCGCGCCATACAGTAAATGTCTCCAAAGCTTCAGTGCATAAATTACAGCAGCAAACTCTAAATCATGCATAAGATAGTTTCTTTCATGAATCTTTAATTTCCTTGATCCGTACGCAATCACCTTTCCTTCTTGCATCAAAACACAACCAAGCCCAATGTGTGATGCTTCCGCATACACAGCGTACTCAACTCCTTCAGTAGGTAAAGTTAAGACTGGAGCAGTACACAATCTCTTTTTCAACTTTTGGAAAGCTTCTTCACACTTATCGCTCCAAATGAACGCGGTCTTCTTCTGCGTAAGTCTAGTTAGAGGTGCAGACAACACAGAGAATCCTTCCACGAACCTTCTATAATAACCGGTCAGACCTAAGAAGCTCCTAATCTCCTTAGGGGTAGAAGGTCACTTCTATTCCATCACAGCAGAAATCTTAGTCGGGTCTACGGAAATACCGTCCTTACTCACAATATGGCCGAAGAAGGACACCTGGGGTAACCAGAATTCGCACTTACTCAGCTTGGCATAGAGCTTGTGCTCCCTCAGGGTTGACAGAACTAAACGCAAGTGTTGAGTATGCTCCTCAACATTGCGGGAATACACGAGGACGCAATCTATGAACACAATCACAAAACGGTCCAAGAAATCTTTGAACACTCTATTCATTAAATCCATGAGAGCAGAGGGTGCATTTGTCAGACTAAAGGACATCACCAAGAACTCAAAATGTCTGTGCCGGAAACGAAAAGCCGTCTGTGGTATATCAGTCTCACGGACCCTCAACTGGTGGTAGCCTGAACGAAGGTCAATCTTCGAAAACACAGCGCATCCCCACAACTGATCAAATTGTTCATCAATCCGAGGCAACGGATATCAGTTCTTGATGGTTACCTTATTTAACTCCCGATAATCTATGCAGAGCCTCATGGAACCGTCTTTCTTCTTTACGAACAAAACAGGAGCACCCCACGGAGAAGAACTCGGCCTAATAAAACCACACAACAGCAACTCATCCAGCTGAGTGCGCAACTCTTCTAACTCACGCGGATCCATACGGTACGGTGTCTTAGCAATAGGGCGAGTACCTGGCTCGAGGTCTATCACAAAATCCACCTCTCTTTCAGAAGAAGGTTCTGGAAGACTATCAGGAAAAATATCTGGAAACTCTCGCACCACCGATATATCCTCAAGGCGTGGTGAAACAAAAGCCGTTTCCAAAGCAGAAATAGAAACAAGATACGCCTCGCAACCAGACTCTATAGCACGACAAGCACGTACCGCCGAAATAATGAGGGAACCCTTGCCCTAAAAACCATAGACACTCATAGGTTGGCCGTTGTCCATCTTGAAGTCTAATCGTTTTGCCTTGCACTAGATGACCGCATCATACTTGGACAACCAGTCCATGCCCAAAATCACGTCGAAATTCGCCAGATCCAACACCATCAGATCCACAAAGGCTAGGAAATCACCTAGACAAATAGGGCATCTCTGAACTCCTTGATTTGATATCACCAGATCTCCGAAGGGAACCTTGGCGTTGAAGGAATCTCCTAATTGATCCATGTTCAAACGATGTTTATCTACAAAACTCCGCGCCACAAAGGAATGGGTGGCACACGAATCGAAAAGAGCGCGCGCCCACCTATTTTTCACCTTAAACTCCCCTAAAACCGTAGCATACACAACTAAACGAATGAAAACTATAGCAAATAATGGAGAGTAAAGGTTAAATTAGAATCTAACTTAATATCACTTGGGTATAGGTATGATGTTACGCCCCCGCTACGCTTTGCGGGTCGTCATTATGTTCGGAGGAGCAAGGACGCGCTAAACAATGGGGCTGAACCTTCCGGTTCAGCCCCCACTCACTGAACCGCCGGCCAGGGGCTGAACCAGGCGGGTTCAGCCCCCTTGGGAGGGGCCGGCCGGCCCCTCTATGCACGGATATATATATATCCGGGCAGCCCCCCTTTGGGGGATATGAAGAGTATTATCAGGTTAGCTTCTTCTTCCCTCCTCAAACCCTAATCCTCTCTCTTAGCTCTCTAAATCTCTCTTAGTTGCTTTCTCTCCTAGCTTTCTCTTAACATTTGGTATCAGAGGTGTTCGTCTCTCCGAAATGGTGACCACTCGCACTCAAGAGGAGTCCTCACGGATTGAAACCCTAGAGGAGAACGTTGTTGGGCTAACCGATTCGATGGCGGCTTTGGAAGGGCGGTTGGACGCTCGGATGGAGGAGTTGAAGACGCTGTTGAAAGGTAAGGCACCGGCGAACGAAGATTCGGCTGGATCGGGGGTCGATCCAGCGGCGACGGGCGGTGTGCAACTCGGGGAGGGCGGGATCGCGCCTGGCGTCGGCGTGCGGTTTCCGGAAACGGAGCGGACGCGCGTATCGGGCGGAATCGCGCCTGGAACGGCTTGGCCGGGGACGGGCGGAGTTGGCTCGACGGCCTACGGTCTACCCGGAGGGTCGGCGGCGGCGTACGGGGGTCCGGCGGGGTCGTTTCCGCTGGGATCTGCGGCAGCGGGGCTCGGCGAGCCTGGATTCGGCCAAGGGCAGTGGCGCCGGGGCGGTGAGGACCCATTTGGGGTCCGGCGGCCACTCGACACGATGGGACAGCAAAGAGGGGGGCTCCTCCCTCCTCCGCGCGGGTTTGGGCCGCCAGGGGTGGCCGGTTTTGGCCCAGGATGGGGCGGACAGCCGCAACCTCCGCCTTGGGGAGCGGGTCAGCATCATGGTTATGGCGGTTCCGAGCAAGGGGAGCCTGCAAGACGGGAAGGAGGTCAAGGGACACAACGCTTGACTCCCGAATTAACTCGTATGTACTTTCCGGAGTTCGAGGGCGGTGACGCCTTGGAATGGATTCAAAAGGCGGAACTTTTTTTCCAGTACCAGGAGGTGCCTGACGGACAGTGAGTGCAGTTGGCGTCCTTTCATTTGAAGGACGACGCATTCCAGTGGATGCAATGGTTCCTGCGGGGACGGGAGTACGTGCCTTGGGGGGAGTTTGTGGATGGATTTACGGTCAGATTTGGTCCACTGGAGTACGACAACTTTGAGGCCCTCCTTCAGAAGCTTCGTCAAAAAGGATCAGTGCTGGAGTACCGCACTGAGTTCGAGAAGTTGGCGAATCGGGTTCAGTGGCCGGAGAGGACACTCTACAGCTGTTTCATCTCGGGTCTCAAGGAGCACGTTCGTGACGAGGTGCAGGCACTCATGCCTCGTTCCTTGAACCACGCCATCACTTTGGCGCGTATCCAGGAGGAGAAGTTCAACAGACAGCGGGCCCGCCTCATGAGTAGGACAGCCTTGGCCCCGGCCACAGCAGCACGACGGGAGCAGCACACGGGTACCAAACCAACGGTGACTCGGTTGTCTTGGAGTGAGTTGGCCGCTCGGAAGGAGAAGGGCCTGTGCTTTAATTGCGACGAGAAGTTTGTGCCAGGTCATAAATGCCAAAAGCTGCAGGTTTTCATGTTGCATCAGGATGAGGACGAGCCGGCCCCGGACGAGGAATTGGGGAGGAATTGGAGGAGACCGAGTTTGGAGTTTCTCTACATGCTCTCGAGGGTTGCGCTCCCCGCTTACAATGCGGCTGGCGGGCCGGATTGCCCAAGAGAAGGTTACTATTCTGGTGGACAGTGGGAGCACCCACAACTTCATACATCCCGACGTAGCACGGCGCGTGGGACACGTGGTTGACAGGGGGGCTGCCTTTCACGTTATGGTGGCGGATAGCAGCAAGCTGCAGTGCGAGGGGGTGCTGAAGGGAGTGGAAATGTGGATACATGGTTATGTGGGACGGACTGACGTCTACTTATTGCCTATTCGGGGTTCGGACATGGTGCTGGGAGTTCAGTGGTTGCGCCAGCTACAGTGGGTGACTTTTGATTGGAAGCACATGACTATGGAGTTTGTGCACGGGGAAAAACAGTTTTTCCTGAAGGGTATCATGTCCTCTCCTGTTAAGGAGGTTTCTCTTCGCAGCTTACAGCGGTTGAGCGGGGATGGGCAGCTCATGGCCGTCCTTCGGGAGGTCCAGACCGGCGATTCCACACTTCTTGAGGTACCAGTTCCGTTACAGTTACTTCTGACTGAATATGTTGACGTTTTTCAGGAGCCACACACTTTGCCACCGCCGAGGTTTCGGGATCACCGTATTCCGCTCAAGGCGGGAGCTGAGCCTACGAATGTGCGTCCTTACCGCTACCCGCACGTTCAGAAGGCGGAGATCGAACACAGTGTCCGGGAGATGCTGGAGGCCGGCATCATTCGGCCGAGTACGAGTTCCTTCTCTGCCCCTATTATTTTGGTCAAGAAAAAGGATGGGTCCTGGAGATTCTGTGTGGACTGACGGGCCTTGAACGGCGCTACTGTCAAAGATAACTTTCTGATTCCTCACAGAGGAGTTACTGGATGAACTGCATGGACCGCAGCATTTCACCAAGCTGGACCTTCGTTCCGGATATTATCAGATACTGATGGCCCCGGAGGACGTCCATAAGACGGCTTTTCGGACACATGACGGCCATTATGAGTTTTTGGTTATGGCCAATGGGCTGACTGGAGGGCCCGCTACATTCCAGGCCAACATGAATGAGATATTCAGAGATTTCCTGCGGGTGTTTGTCCTAATATTCTTTGATGATATCCTCGTCTACAGCGCGACCTGGGAGGACCACGTGCACCACGTGGAACATGTTCTTGCCAGACTTCGTCAGCACCATCTTTATGCCAACCGTTCCAAATGCTCCTTCGGTCAGGCGGAGGTGGAGTACTTGGGCCATTTGGTCTCTGGTCAGGGCGTTCGGGCCGACCCGCGGAAGATTCAGAGTATGCAGTCCTGGCCGCGACCGGTTACAGTTCGTGCCTTGCGGGGTTTTTTGGGCCTCACAGGGTACTACTGGCGGTTTGTACAGGACTATGGGAAGATAGCGCGACCATTGACCCAGCTACTGCAGAAGGATTCTTTTTCTTGGAGTGAGGAGACGGAGGAAGCCTTTCAGGCTCTTAAGCAGGCAATGACCACCACACCAGTGCTTGCACTACCAGATTTCACGAAGGACTTCGTTCTGGAGACCGATGCGTCGGGGGTCGGCATCGGGGCGGTTTTGATGCAGGCGGGGCGGCCAATAGCCTTTTACAGCAAGGCCTTGGCTCCTCGTACCTTGGGTCTCTCGTCTTACGAGAAGGAGATGTTGGCGATCATTCACGTGGTGGCTCTGTGGAGGCCCTATTTGTTGGGCCGGCACTTTAAGATCCGAACGGACCACCAGAGTTTGAAGCATTTTCTGGACCAACGGGTTTCTTCGCCTCTGCAGCAGAAATGGGTTACCAAGCTTCTGGGCTACGACTATGAGATTGTTTATCGGCGCGACAAAGAGAATGTGGTCGTCGACGCTCTCTCTCGTCTTCCAGAGGCTGCTCTCTCTCATATTTTGGGGCCGTTGGTCGATTCCTTGGAGGACATTCAGGAGGAGGTACTTCGCTCCGACACGCTACGGCCGTTGATGGACACTTTACAGCGGGGCGAGACAGGGCCGGCTGGCTATCACTTGTGTAATGGCCGGCTTTATTATCGGGATCGGGTGGTCGTACCCGCCAATTCAGCTTGGAAGACGGTATTGATGCACGAGTTCCATTCGTCGCCCACAGGAGGGCATGCGGGGGTGCTCCGGACCCTCCAGAGGGCGAGAGCCAGCGTGTTTTGGGCAGGCATGCGCCGGGACATTCAGCAGTTTGTACGCCACTGCGACATCTGCCAGCGACAAAAATATGAGACTTCTTCTCCTGCCGGGATACTCGTGCCATTGGACATTCCGCAGCTTATTTGGGACACGGTGTCTATGGACTTTATTGATGGGCTGCCTAAGTCCAAAGGAAAGTCCGTTATTCTGGTCGTGGTGGATAAACTCTCCAAGTATGGCAATTTTCTGGGCCTTAGCCATCCGTATACTGGGGAGTCCGTGGCCGCCCTCTTTGCTCGAGAAATCGTTCGACTGTATGGCCTTCCTCGTGCCATTATTTCTGATCGCGATCCTACATTCGTCAGTGGGTTCTGGAGGGAGCTGTTCAGGTTACAGGGTACTCGCCTACACTTCAGCACGGCACATCACCCGCAGTCGGATGGCCAGACGGAGGTGCTCAATCGGGGTGTCGAGACGTATCTTCGATGCTTTGTTATGGATGAGCCTCGGAGTTGGTCGGATTGGTTACACTGGGCCGAGTACTGTTACAACACGTCATATCACTCCGCCAGCAGGATGACGCCGTTTGAGGTGGTTTACGGGCGGCCGCCTCCGACTTTGGCCAGCTATGAGCCGGGCAGCACCGCTCTTCCGGCAGTGGATCGTGCTATTCTAGATCGTGATCGCATGTTGGTGACTCTTCGGGAGAATCTCCGCCTAGCCCAGGAGCGCATGAAGTCCCAGGCGGATAAGCACCGCACGGAGCGGGAGTTCGCCGTGGGTGACGAAGTTTTTCTCAAGCTCCAGCCGTACCGGCAGTTGTCTGTGGCTCATCGCGGCAACCAGAAGCTGTCCCCGCGCTATTACAGCCCCTTTCTGATCATCAGCAGGGTGGGGCCGGTGGCTTATACCTTGGCTTTACCGGAAGGTTCCCGCATCCATCCTACATTCCACGTTTCCTTGCTCAAACGGAAACTGGGTCCGCATATCCAGCCTAGTACTTTATTGCCTGCAGTTACTACTACGGGTGAGCTGCGGCCGCTTCCAGAGGATGTTTTGGGGCACAAGTGGAAGAATCGGGGCACGGAATACCGGCCCGAGCTCTTGGTCAAGTGGCAGAACCTGTCGTCAGCACACAACTCTTGGGTAGACTTCTTCGATTTCAAGGAGCTCTATCCGGAATACCACCTTGCGGACAAGTTGGTTCTTGATGGGGCGGGGAATGTTACGCCCCCGCTACGCTTTGCGGGTCGTCATTATGTTCGGAGGAGCAAGGACGCGCTAAACAACGGGGCTGAACCTTCCGGTTCAGCCCCCACTCACTGAACCGTCGGCCAGGGGCTGAACCAGGCGGGTTCAGCCCCCTTGGGAGGGGTCCGCCGGCCCCTCTATGCCCGGATATATATATATATATCCGGGCAGCCCCCCTTTGGGGGATATGAAGAGTATTATCAGGTTAGCTTCTTATTCCCTCCTCAAACCCTAATCCTCTCTCTTAGCTCTCTAAATCTCTCTTAGTTGCTTTCTCTCCTAGCTTTCTCTTAACATATGAGCTTCCATAATCAAACTCATCCTATGTGCAGTTTTCCACCTGGGTCCCCTGTAAAAACATGACCAAACATGGGTCAGCTCAAAGGGAGAGTAATAAAAACTATTCCTCCTAGTGACACTAAAATTGTTCTAAAAGAAAGTATGCATGCTTGAAAATACTTGTGTTATAAGAAAAACTGTGTGCTAGTGTTCGGTGCATGGTTTTCTAAAAATAGAACTTACAAAATAAATGGTTGTTCTAATTAACTTAAACTATGACGTTTTCTCAAATTCCGAATATTTTGGTTATTTAGGAGTTTCTAAAGTTCGGTCTAAACTTGAGTTCTAATTTCACTTACGGTGGTTCTTTCATAGAGCTCCAGACTGAGTAGCTCCTAATGTGCAATACTAGTCTAACGATACGAGTCTTACTAACGAACCCAAATGTTCTAGCGTAGACTTGAATCTACTAATTTCTAAGCGGGATACATCCCCCAAATAATTTGTTTCATAGGGTCTACTACATCCCATAAGAAAGATAGTGCGCCTCTATCAAACACGGGAGGAAATCTCCAGCGTTCCACTAAACATCTTCTAACCAGTGCTACTCGGCTTGCGAACATATGTGGGTAGTAAGGGCATTTCATCATAATGATTTACTCTACTAGAAAACATATTCTTGAATTCAACATCTCATATTCGAAAATTTACAAGAGAATTTTGCATGTGATTCATATGGACTAACTGTTTGGGATGTTTACAATTTAATCATGAACATCATATACTAGTGAAGCGGTAATAGTGCTGCCATTCTCTAACAATAGTAACGGTTCTGCACGACACTATTAATTTTAGTGAATTATAATATACATTACTAAACAGACTATCTGATATGTCTAACACGAAAGAATAAGGATTTCTTACCGCGGGATTGCGGCGCTCGTACACATGACGCGGCGGCATGATTTCTATGTTTGGAAAGTGCTAAAAATCCTTTTTTAATATTTCTCGCACTCCTCTAACGAAGAAGGGTTAGGGTTTCTGAAACGGAGGAGTCACTTTTCTCCAAACTCTGCAATCGAATAAAATGAAAAAAAAACAACATTTGATATCTCTCAAACGAAATTAGGGTCACTGATTTCTCTGTAAACAACACATCGATTGAAGGGATCGAGGGGAAAAATTTCCCAAATCCGGACTGAACTTCAGCTGAAGAACATGCCGCTGGAATCATACCAGTGCTAAGTGTAGGAGAAGACTAACCTAAACCCTTACTGGGGAAGAAACCAAAGCTTAACCTCCACAGGAACGTGTCGGTTGCCTCCTCAAGCAAGGAAAACGGCGCGGGAGTACCGGGAAAGAGCGAAGTCATCCGCTACTGCCGTCGGCCTTGAATACGCGCGAAGGAGACGACACCTTGACTGGAATCAGAAAGAGGAAGGAACCACCCTAATCCTCCTCTCTATTGTGTCGTGCGGGAAGCGGAATGGAGGGGAAAGAAAAACGTGCTTGGGGAATAGAAGCAGGGTTCACGGGAAGAAAAGAAAGAAGGTAACAGGTTGATATCGAACCGCTGGAGCGGTTCTGGTAACCGTCGATGGAGAAGTTTAAAACAACCCTCCAAAAATTTGAGATTTCGCTGTAATTACCAGCATGCCACTTTCTTTGAACTCTTAACGGAAACTTAAATAATCCGCTCTCGCTCTACCAAATTAAACCGCATTGAACACAAATCAACACTAAGCTAATCCACTAAAAAAAGATTTTAACCTTGCTAACATTGTACTTTGACAAATCGTTGACTTGGTCAAAGAAATCTCTCGCGGTCAGACTCTGAAAATAAATTGAACTCTAGCGTCAAATTACGGATGTTACAATATAGGAGGGGAACCCCACTTTACGAATTAAGATTTCATTTTTTCCTCCGTCAACATGGTATTAGAGGGAGGTTGCGAAACCTAGTTCCGCTTGCCGATCCCGCCCGATCCTGCTGCTCGGCTCTGTTTCTTCCTCCCGCCGCCGATCCCGCTTCCCACTCCACCTTCCCGCTCCGCTTCCTGTACTTCTTCCCGCTCCGCAAACTTAGTTCTGCTTCTTCTTCTTCCTCCTCTTCTTTTTCTTCTTCTTCTTCTGGTTCCTCTACTTCTTCCGATTCTTCTTCTTCCGGTTCTTCTTCCCATCAGCGCCAGTCAGCGTCCTCACCCCTCGCATGGTTTTTTGAGTTCTTCGACACCGGATTGATGCAGGGATTGCTTCTCCGATGTCATTTTCTCTTCCTTGTAGAGATGTCTCTTCTTCTCTTTGCGTGATTGCTCTCTTCCGGGACTCTCCTCTTTCTATGAGTGAGATCTCTCTCCGTCGGCAGCCCGATGTTGTTCGGTTACCTCGCTTATGATGTCAGAAAGTGGTGAATCAGATATCTCCTCCAGTGGGAGTGCTACTCTGGATTGTCTGCCTCCTATTGGATCTCTCCGTTTCTCTCATGATCACGGGAATCCTCAGATTACTACTATTCGATTGGACGGAACAAATTATCTTTCATGGGCTTGTTCTGTTACTTTGGCCCTCAAAAGCCGCCGTCTGTTTGGCTACCTCAGTGGTACCACCAGGGCGTCTTCGCCTACCTCTCCCAATTGGCCATAATGGGATTCCGAGAACTCTTAGGTTATATCCTGTCTCACCAACTCCATGCAGGAGTCTATTGTCCGCAATTATCTCTTCCTGGATACTGCAACTAATATTTAGAAGTGTGCCGAGATTAATTATTCATGTCGGGGCAATGCGGCCAAGATCTTTCAGCTGCGGCGACGAATTTTTCTTTTATGCCAAGGGGATCATCCACCCGCTGCCTATTACTTGGAGTTTACCAAGCTGTATCAAGAGTATGATCATTTCGACGCGCTTACTCGTGTCTCTCCTGAGAATGAGGTGTTGGTTCATGCCCAAGAGGAATGCAACCGGATCTTTGAGTTTCTTCATGGTCTCCATCGTGACCTGGATCCCATCAGTGTTCAGATTCTTGGCCGCTCTCCCCTAACTTCCTTACCTGAGGTGTATAGTTTGGTTCAGCAAGAATATTATTGCCGACAGATTCTCCTGCCTGACACTGCTACTGAGGGCTCTGCTCTTGCCGCTCAGTTAAGTCCCGGGGGCCGCTCTTTTCGTGACACTAAGCGCAAGCATGTGGACAAGGACCAAGTGATATGTGACTATTGTGGGATAGCCCGACATAATCTAGACACTTGCTTTAAGCTTCATGGTTTTCCTCCTTCTCGCGGGGGTCCTGCTCTTGGCGGACGTGGCTCTCGTCGCAGTTCGAGCCAACCTCCTCCCTCTCGCTCAGTTCATCTCTCTGATGTCGATGATGATCCTGCTTCTTATGATGGACCCGTTGCACCTAAGGTTCCGTCTTCTCTTTCCGTTGAGGAGATTATCGCCTTCAGCCGCTTCATGCTTGGCCACTCCTCCAAGTCTGCTAGCTCCTCTTATGCCAATCAGGGAGTTCCTGGTGCTCACTCTGCTACTGCCTGCACTTCTACCCAATGGATCATTGATTCAGGTGCCACCGACCACATGACAAGTTCTGCTACAGGTTTTGTCTCTTATTCTCCTTTGTCTGGTCGGGACAAAGTGAGCATCGCAGATGGATTCCTGTCTCCCATTGCTGGGAAAGGGTTCATTCATTGCTCCTCCCTTACTCTCACTTCGGTGCTCCATTTGCCTAAGTTTACCTGTAACCTGCTTTTTATTAGTCACCTTACTAATTCTATGAATTGCTCTGTGATGTTTTTTCCCACCTCGCGTGTTTTTCATGACCTGAAGACTGGGAAGATGATTGGCTCTGGTAGAATGCGGGATGACTTCTAACTGCATGACCCCTCAAGCTCCGTCGATGCTCCGCGTGCTATTTCTGCTTTCCAATTCTCTCTGGACTCCTGACACTGTCGCCTGGCCGTCCATCTCCATCTACTATGCATTTTTTTATTTTTGCATTTGTCAAATGTATCTCTGCAAGATTTTAAATGTGATGTGTGTGCTCGTGCTAAACACCATCGTGCCTCTTTTACTCAAGTATCTACTCCTCAGTGCTACTCTTTTTGCTTTGGTTCATATTGATGTTTGGGGCCCCTGCCCTGTTGCCTCTATTTCTGGATTTCACTGGTTTGTTACCTTCATTGATTGTTTCTCTCGTAGTACGTGGGTCTAGTTGATGAAACAAAAAAATTTAGGTTTTTCCATTATTTCAAAGGTTTCATAAAATGATGGTTACTCAGTTTAATGTCACTATCAAAATTTTGCGGAGTGATAATGGTCGAGAGTATGTTGACGCTTCCTTTGAGCGTTACCTTAGTGATCATGACATTATCCATCAAACATCTCGTGTCTCTACCCCGGCTCAAAATGGGGTTGTCGAGCGCAAGAATCATAATCTCTTGGAGGTCGCTCGTTGTCTCCTCCTCAAGATGCATCTCCCTAAGTTTTTTTGGGATGATGCGGTTCTCACTGCGGCGTACCTCATTAATCGGTTGCCGACTTGTGTCATTGGCCACAACTCACCACTCCAAACCCTTGTTGTCCCTCCCTCCACTCTTCTACCTCGGATCTTTGGATGTGTGTGTTATGTCCATATCTATCCCACATCCAAACTTGATCCTCGTGCCCTAAAGTGTATCTTTATTGGGTATTCTCCAACCCAGAAAGGATACAAATGCTTTCATTCAGCTTCCAAGAAGATCTTTGTTACTATAGATGTCACCTTTTGGAAGTCCGAGGCCTACTATGAGTCCTCTCAATAGGGGGAGTCCTCACTTCAGGGGAAGTTCTCACTTCACGGGGAGTTTCACCCAATGGAAGTGAGTTCTCTTCCCCTTCCTATTCCTCCTCCAGTGACTATTCCCACTTCTACCTCTCCTCCTGTGATAGCTCCTATGACAGCTTCTGTGACAGCTCCTCCATTACAAGCGTATACTCAGCAGAAAAGGGGTCCGGGTACATCAGCATCTCTCAGGCTACCTGCGCCAACATCAGATCCTTTGGGCTCTCAAGGTATCTCTACCCAACATCATGTCCCACTTTGTATCCTATAGCTCATTATCTCCTTCACCTAAGCTCTTTGTTGTCTCTCTCTCCTCTATTTCTATCCCCTTAAGTTGGCAGGAAGCTATTGCTCACCCAAAGTGGTAGGATACTATGCATGAGGAGATGTTGGCCCTGGAAAAGAATTGCACTTGGAACTTGGTTCTTTTGCCCGCTAGCAAGACTGTGGTTGGATGTAAATGGGTACTCTCCGCCAAGTAGAACTCTGAAGGTGTTGTTGAGCGGTACAAGACTCGGTTGGTAATTAGGAGCTATACCCAGACCATGGGGATTGACTACCAAGACACCTTTGCTCTTGTGACGAAGATGAATTCTATAAGAGTTTTACTCCCGTGTGATGTCTGCAAAGGATGGCCTCTAACTCAATTGAGTGTGAAAATGTGTTTCTTCACGAGGACCTGAAATAAGAAGTCTATATGTCATTACCGCCTGGTCTTACCCTGGCAGGATCTGGGGGAAAGGTATGCAGGCTGAAGAAGCCTTATATGGCTTAAAACAATCTCCTTGAGCTTGATTTGGGTGATTTCATAGAACTATGATCGCATTTGGATATTCGCAAAGCAATGTTGATCACACCTTATTTGTAAGGCGCAAGCATGAGAGGCTCATTGTCCTTATTGTATATGTGGATGATTATCACGGGTGATGATACGGCGATGATACTGAAGAAATACAGTCTCTGAAACAGAGATTGACAAAAGAGTTTGAAGTAAAAGACTTAGGAAATCTCAGGTACTTCCTTAGAATTGAGGTCGCTCGATCGAAGCATGTTATATTCATATCCTAGAGGAAGTATATCCTTGACTTGCTTCAGCCTTCAATCATGTGGGTTGAGTGGGTACAGACCTGCTGACACCCCAATTGAAGTCAACCACAGATTGGGTAGAGATGATGGAGAAGTGGCTACTGATGTTGCTGGATTTCAAAGATTGGTCGGTCACCTTATTTATTTATCACATACTCGTCCGGATATTTCATATGATGTGGGTGTCATTAGTCAGTTCATGCATTCACCCAAAGCACGTCATTTAGAAGCGGCTTACCGTATCCTTCGGTATCTCAAGTCCTCTTCTGGAAGGGGTATCTTGTTCTCTTCTAGCAAAGAATTGATAGTTGAAGTGTATCTAGATGTTGATTGAGCAGGTTCTGTAGATGACAGAAGGTCTACATCTGGTTGATGTTTTTTCGTTGGTGGTAACTTAATAACGTGGAAGAAAAAAAAACATGTGGTTGCCAGGTCAAGCGCAGAGGTAGAATTTAGAGCTATGGCTCATGGGATCTGCGAAGGACTGTGGATTAAATCCTTGTTGAATGATCTTGACATGGGGAATAAAGACCCCATAAGACTCTACTGCGAAAACAAAGCTGCCATTAGCATAGCTCACAATACAGTCCAACATGATCGCACAGAGCATGTTGAGGTTGATCGCTACTTCATCAAAGAAAATATAAAAAGAGGAGTTGTGAGCACACCATTTGTTCCTTCAGATTAGCAGCTTGCGGATGTTCTCACCAAGGGTTTAAGTCAAACTGCGTTCGAAAAAAATATGTGTAAGTTGGGCATGCAAAACATCACACGTCTAAGTTGAGGGGGGGGGGTGTTAGATTTACTAATTATCCGTTAATTTTATGTTTATACCATTATTGTATTCCTCTCATATATAGGAGGGGAACCCCTCTTTATGAAATAAGATATCATTTTTTCCTCCGTCAATAGTTAGATATAAATTTATATAGATCGACAGGGGTATAAGAGTCACGATAAAAATTAATGTAAACCCCAACCTCATGTGTTTAAATTTGTATAGATCAGCAAGGGTATAAGAGTCACAGTAAATATTAATGTAAACCCAAACCTCATGTTTATATATACCAAGCTATAGCTCCAAGAATAATCAATTAGAGAATTTTTCAACTCTAATGTAGTAACAGAAGTACAGAACCCTAAACCTTGAAGTAATTGCATTCATGTTCATGAAATGTTTATTGTAATCAATTTCTCTATCACTCATGTTCCATTTCAGTCAATATGAAATTTTCTTATAACTTGAATGCAACCTCGTTCAAGATCATGTAAAACTCTGTATAAATAAATTTTATATGCTAAATTTTCATCTAGTGCACCAATTGCAGAGAAGATGTGAGAAGCTCGAGTAAGATGGTTTGGACACGTACAAAGGAGACCATTAGAGGCACTTGTTAGGCGTTGTGAGAGTCTAGTCAATAGACATGTTAAACGAGGGAGGGGTAGACCAATAAAGACTTGAATGAAATTATAAGGAAAAAATGATGTACTTAGGCATTAGTGAGATTATGACAAAAGATAGGGCACAATGCCGACAAAGGATCCATATAGCCGATCCCACTGTAGTGGGATAAAGGCTTGAGTGTTGTTGTTGTTGTATATTTGCATCTAGTGCACTTTTACTGCTTGGAGAAAAGTTCATCCTTACTCGTCAATTGACTGGCACATTATATGGGCTTCTTTTTCCGGGAAGCTCATGTCAAGACATTCGCCTAGGTTGATCTACAAAAGGATAATAAGCAATCGGAGTCTATGTATTGTCATTCAATTACAAGCAAAATGCAGATTTTCAAACTAAATTAATATGTATTAAATGATGTAGACTTATATCACACATATTCTATTTCAAGATTCAATGTTTACATTTAGACTTAACACAGGTTGCTCGGTGATCACATTTGAGGTACTCTTTCTAGCTTAACCATGATTTCTTTCCATTGTGTGCTTTATATTTTCATTTACTACCTTTTCTTATTAATGTATTAATTATATACTAATTTTGGGTTTTACTTCATAGCACGAGCGGGTCTGTGCTCTTGAGATGTTATTACACTAAACATGAACATACTGCGATCATCTGCCGATAAGTATTCATCAAGATACTTTAGAGACATTGAATCATTTAGTGGTGACACAAACATAGATCTAATGTACGGATGACAACATCTGGATGCTTATATGCAGGTTAATTAAATTATCTCCCATGTGATGCTGGGTAAGGCTCCAAATGAAATACTAAGACTATATGGAATTGTAATTGCAAATGTTCGGCAAATTCCAATTTGCAAAACAATATTTATAAATCATATAACTAGATTTTTTCCACACTTGAATTAAAGCAATTTAAAAGCCAAGGTAACTGTTGAAAAAGCTCCAACCTTGTATATATTATTTGTATATGTAAATACAATGAGAGAATACAAATATATAGGAGAGAAAAGGAGAGAAGAAAACCTATACAAGATGTGCGACTAAAGAGAGAAAGAGGAAAATAAAACAACATGGGCTCAATGAAGGGCCCTTTACATGGGCTTTTCTAACACTCCCCCGCAAGTTCGAGCATACAAATCGTATGCACCATGCTTGGACAAGCACTGATAGAAGAAGGTACTTGACAGAGCCTTCGTGAGAATATCCGCAACTTGTTCTGTCCCTGGAACATGCTTAAGGTCGATCTTCTTCATTTGAACTTTTCTTGGCTGTGTATAGTAGCCTGGCTATCACAGAGGAGAAGAGCTGGGGAAGGGAGCCTTACACCTAGATCGGTAAGGAGGCTTTCAAGCCAAGTTAGTTCTGAAACTACCGAAGCCATTGCCCGGTATTCTGCCTCAGCTGACGATCAAGCAACAACCGCTTGTTTCTTACTTCGCCAAGTAATCAGATGACGTCCAAAGTATGTGCAAAAACCACTAGTTGATCGTCGATCATCAAGAGATCCAGCATAATCAGCATCAGAATACGCTATTAATGTTGGAGCAGGAGATAAGGTTTTATATACTAATCCTTGACCAGGAGCCGTTTTAAGATATCTGAGAATGCATTCAACGGCCTGAAGATGAGATCTTCGAGGGGAATGCATATATCGACTGACAATACCAACAACGAAAAAAATATCTGGTCTAGTAATCGTGAGGTAGATTAATTTTCTCACTAGTCGTCGATAGTATTTTGGGTTCTCTAGTAAGAGATCTGAGTCTGATGCCTTAGCGCATAACTTGTGATTAACATCCATCGGGGTATTAATTGTCTTACAGCCTGAATACCCCGCATCATGAAGGAGGTCGAGGCAGTACTTTCGCTGGGAGAGGACTAGGTCATCTAGCCGTCTAGCAATCTCAAGACCCAGAAAGTACCGAAGGGGCCCCAGATCCTTTGTTTGAAAAACAATGCCTAGATGTTGTTTGACCTCCTGTATTCCTTTCGAGTCATCGCCTGTAATAATGATATCGTCAACATAGACTAATAGAAGAACCGTTCCTGTTGTCCGGTGACGAGTGAACAACGAAAAATCTGCCGAGCTGCGAGTGAAACAACCTTCCTGAAGGGCCTTACTGAACCTGTCAAACCATGCTCGTGGGGATTGTTTGAGACCATACAAAGCCTTCTTAAGGCGACAAACCTGAGACTCCCCCGTGGTCTCAAACCCAGGAGGTTGCTGCATATAGATTGTTTCCTGAAGGTCGCCATTTAAAAAGGCATTCTTAATATCCAGTTGCAGTAAGGGCCACTGGCGATGTACAACGACGGAGATGAGAACCCGAACGGTGTTGAGTTTAGCTACTAGCGAGAAAGTTTCGTCATAGTCCAACCCCTGCTGTTGTGTGAAGCCCCGGGCAACCAGTCGAGCTTTCAACCGATCAAATGTCCCATCAGCAGCATGTTTGACGACAAATACCCACTTACACCCTACCGGTATCTGACCCGGAGGAAGTGGAACAAGAGTCCAGGTTTGGTTGGCCCACAGAGCAGCCATTTCCTCCTCCATTGCGGCGCGCCAACCAGGATGTTGCGGGCCTCCTGTACAGAGTTAGGAATCGAAATGGAGGAAAGAGAAGTAGCAAAAGTATGTAGTTGGGGAGAAAGGCAATGTAAGGAGACATAATTTACGAGAGGATGAGCAGTAGAGGAAGGTACCTGATCAGCGGGGCGCGGAGCAGCCGAGGTCAAAGCCGACTGCAGAGAGGCAACGAAGGGAGGAGGTTGGCGGCGAGTGTAGACACGGATGACTGGGGGCTTGGAGGGAGCAGGAGCAGGGTCGGAAGGAGCCGGGAGAAGAGGCGTAGTAGAGGGAAATACCGGGGGAGGGAGGCGTGGTGGTGGAGAGGGCAGCTGCGAAGGAGTTTCTAGAGCAGAGGAGAAGAAAGTTTGATGCTCCCAAACGGTAAAGTAACAAACGTAGCGCTTCTGAGTACGAGAGTAGCCAACGAAAATATGTTTGGCGGCCTGGGGATCCAGCTTATCCGATGACGCCCTAAGAAGATGGACGAAGCAGGTGCAGCCAAAGACCCTGCGCGTTAGAGGGAAGGCTGTGGCAGAGGGAAATAGGAGATTGAACGGAGTGGCATAGTGGAGGACTGAGGAAGGAAGACGGTTGATGAGAAAGCAGGCGGTGGAGACCGCAAAGTTCCAGTATATCTTCGGAACATGCATTTGCAGCATGAGAGAGCGGGCGACGTTAAGGAGGTGACGATTCTTGCGTTCAGCAACACCATTTTGTTGGGGTGTGTAAGCACATGAGGTTTGATGAATAATACCGAATTCAACACAAAGATGGGCGAAGTCTTTGCTTGAGTACTCAAGCGCATTATCGGTGCGCAATGTTTTAATGGTTGTGGAGAATTGCGTTTGAGTTTCGATGATAAAGTTACGAAACACGCGAGGAAGCTCAGAGCGGTCACGAAGTAAATAAAGCCACGTAGTGCAAGAATAATCATCAATAAAAGTGATAAAATAGCGATAGTCAGATATACTAGTAACTTTGAAAGGCCCCCAAACATCGGAGTGTACTAAATCAAAAGGAGCAGAGCTCTGAGTACAATGAGCGGGAAAGGAAGAACGCGGTTGCTTGCCGTACACACAAGAATCACACTGAAATACACGTAGAGATACATCAGGAAGCGCCTTCTGGAGGACGGGTAGAGGGGCATGCCCAAGACGACGGTGCCAATCTTCGGAGGAAACGAAGGAGAGGATGGGGGAGAGGTGCCGAGAAGGTAGAGCCCGTTCTGCAGTCGTCCCTTACCAATGGTATTCCGCGTCTGCTAATCCTGTATCACAAAAGAAGACAAAGTGAATATAACAGAGCAATTCATATCGTGTGTAAGACGTCCAACAGAAAGCAAGTTAAATGGTGAGCCCAGAACATAAAGAGCCGAGCGAAGAGAGATGGATGAGTCGAGGGAGATGTCGGCGCAACCAGAAACCGAAACAGTCGCCCCTTAGCAACTGTGATAGACTTCGGATGAGGAGCATCCGAGTACTGGGGAGGCTTCATGAAGTGATGTGATGAGTGGCACCCAAGTCCAAGATCCAATGCGGACTGGAGGAAAAACAAGCACTACCTGCAGTGGAGGTGGAGACAACCGAAGCCGAAGGAGGGCTAAGGAGCCCCTGGAGGCGCTGGAGCTGGAGGCGAACGTCCTCAAGGTCGTCACCAGTGGTAGAGGAGTCGGCAGTAGCAATAGTCGCAGTCGGGCGAGGAGGGTAGCCATTTTTCTTGTAGCAGACTGTCTCAGTGTGACCATCCCGCCTGCAATACGAGCACTTGGGGCGGCCACGACCCCCACGTCCCTGCCCGCGAGAGCCAGAGCGTCCTCCGCGATTAGGAGGCGGGGAGGAAAGCAAGGGGGAAGGGTGTGCTGAAGAAGCGCCGGAGAGGACGAGCCAGGAGTATCCAGGGGCGGTGGCACGCGAAGGAGCATCGAGCATACAGCAGAAAGAGATGTAGTAGCGGAAGCAAGGACCTGAGCCCGGATACTCTGAAGATGTGGCGGAACACGAGCCATCATCATAGCAACGCAGACGGCTTCCTTTTGGGCCCGTTGGGCAGCAAGATCAGTAGTAGCGGGCTGATACTGGATCCAGGCTTCGGCAAGAGTCTTGACCCGAGCGACAAACGATGTCATGTCCGCCGCCCCTCCGGCATCGAGAGTCTGAAGGTCGGTAATAATATTATAAAGATGCTGCAGGTTATCCTTACCGGAGTATAGGGAGTGCAGCTCAGTCCACATAGCATTGGCGGTCTCATGGTACAAGACCATCTGGTAAGGCTCACTGTCCAGGGAATTAAGGAGCCATGTTTGAACGCAACCGTCATTACATATCCAGTCGTCAGTGAGAGGAGACGGAGGTCCTTGAGTGAGGTGAAGAGCAAGGCCTTTAGCCTGTAGAACACGGCGAACCGAGTGTACCCAGGGGACGAAGTTCTTCTTTCCGAAGAGGGAGAATGTAGTGATCCGCAGTTCATCGCGGAGCTCGGGAGGAGGTGTCATGCGGTCATCAGAGGTGTTAGCCGCCTGATCGGCAGTCCACGGAAGAACCCATGACCGGCCGAAGAAACTGTTGCGGTAAGAAAGGGAAACCGCGGCGAGGAAGCAGGCGGGAAGGCTGTCCGCACACGACAAGCCCGCACGGTTTAGAGGAGACCGCGGCGGATAGTCACAGCGATACGGACAGGAGAGAAGAAAAGGGAGGCCGCGACCTGAGTGCGGAAGAATAATCCGCACGGTCACAGAGCAAAGACAAGCGGCCAGAGAGAGGGAGAGGACGGCAAGGCCGCAACAGGAAGAGCGAGAGAAGACCGCGACCAAAGAAATGCGGACAAGAGAAGAGTCTGCACGGTCACGCCAGACACCAACGAGTAGAAGGATCGCGACCAAGATGCGGACAAGAGAAGAATCCGCACAGTCAGGGTGATCACAGCAGCGGTCAGAAATTGGGAAGCCGCAAGAGGAAGCGGAGAGTAGAGATCGCGAGTAAGGAGCTCGAGCGGCAAGGAAGGGGACCGCGAGTAGGAATACTCGAGCGGCAAGGAGGACGAGAATCCGACTTCCCAAAGGAAAGGAGAAGTCACAGCAGGTAGTAGGAGAGACCGCGCGACAAGAAGAACGAAGCAGCGAGCGGATAGAAAAGGAGACCGCAGAGCAGAGCACAGGCAGCAAAATTCGCAGCAGAATCCGTAGCGGTCACGGGACGAGGCCGCAGCGGACAGAAGAAGAGTCCGCAGCGAACAGAAGAGAAGCAGGCCCCACGAAACAGAGAGAAGGTGGCTATAAGAAGCCTGAAGAGGGTGGAGCCACGGAGGGAAAGAGGAGGAGAGGAGAAGCGGATAGCAGAGAGCAGACCGCAGCGCCTGTGCGGAAATAGGCGGACAAGAGACCGGAGCGGAAAGGCTCCCAGGCCGCGGATAGACGCGGGCCGGGAAGGAGCGGGCTGGGCGGTTAGACACAGGGAAACCGCAGGTGTCGGACCGCTCCCTCTAATACCATGTTGAAAAAGCTCAAACCTTGTATATATTATTTATGTATGTAAATACAATGAGAGAATACAAATATATAGGAGAGAAAAGGAGAGAAGAAAACCTATACAAGATGTCGGACTAAAGAGAGAAAGAGGAAAATAAAACAAGATGGGCTCAATGAAGGGCCCTTTACATGGGCTTTTCTAACAGTAACAAAGAAAAGCGTAAGGGCGCGAGAGTGCGCATGATTAAATACTAATTGAATGAGAAATTACAAAAACTGAGACGACTGCAACAAGACTAATAAACAACTATCACTCCAAGTAAATAACACACTAGATCCAAAGCTAAAAATAAAACAACAGACATTGAACTTTGCAAACAATGTAGAGAGGAAGGCTGGAGGTACTTTTAGAGGGCTGCCAGGGTGAGTTTTCAGCACTCAACTGTTGTATTTGGCTGTCCAGCAATTGGAACAGCAACCAGGGCGGTACACTGAAGCAGCATTCAACAATCCGTGGAGGGAGGCAGCTGTTTAGGAGAAAAGACAGCAACCCCGGCCCTGTTGGCTGGTGACAAGGGTGTTGGCAGCAATTACCTGGGAAACAGTGGGCTATAGGGTAAGGTCCAGCACCTAGATAAGATGGGAAAGGTGGCTCCACGTGTAGGACTGGATGGGGAAAGCAGGCCGGTTGCTAGCTTGTTTTGGAGAGGACTGGACAGCGGTAATTTGGAGGAGGCAAGGTGGGGAGAAGTGAGAGAGAAGGCCGGCTGGGATATGGGAAGGGATCAGATATTAGGGGAGGTGAGGATTAAGAGGGGGTTGCTGGATTGTAGAGCTTGGTGGTTCCACGTTAGACTTGTAGGCGGGAATCAGGAAATGAGTTGGGTTGACGCTCCACGAGAGAAAGAGGGGTTGGGTTGGGGAAATTTGGCCCAGCAGAAAAGTGGAGGGGGAAATTAGTGATTTGGAGGATATGGGGAGAGGATTTCATGTGAGAATGAGGGGTTCAGCTGTGGATGGGAAGTGGGCAAAGAAACAGGAGGGAGTTAGGAGGAGCCGGGCAAAAGTATAGGGATAGTGGGACATGTGGTTACCCGTATTTCTAGGAATTAATTCCTTAAGTTTTGGAGAGCGGAAAATAGGGGGTAGTGGGTGGTTATGGGCAGTGGTGGAGGGTGCTAGATGGTGGTGGCCAGAGGTGGTTGTCAGTGGCGGTTGAGGTCGCCGGAGACGTTTTCCGACAATCGCCAGAAAATGTGAAATGTTAGGAAAATGATGGGAAAGAAGTGGGGGATCACCGGAGGTGACCAAAAATATTTTCTGGTGATCGTCGGAGGTGGAAATAAAAGAAAGAGGGGCCTCTTTTGTTGGGGGAATTAAGGAGGGGGTGGTTCCATGACAAGGGGTGGGTCCTGGACAAGGAAAATTATCCCTTGGCCAGCTGTTTGGTTTTCTGGCAGCATACCAAGAAGGAGGTTGTTGGTGTGGAGGCTGGGAGGAGGGTTGGCCAGCTGAAATGGGGTGGGAGAAGGGCTGGCCAACGGATTTGTGGTGGGTTGAAGGGGGTGTGATGGGATGGTCGGCCAAAGGGTTGCATGGCTTGCCGGCCAAGGTATAGGGAGAGGAGAGTAAGTCCGGGCTTCGCACCTGGAATCGGCTTCCGCACCATAGCAATCAAGGATTGGGATTCAATACTTCAATCTTCAATAATTCAAATGGGAGCTCTCACCCTCTATTTATAAACACTAAGGGGACAACGGATGACTATGATTGGCAGACGCCCAACTAAAAAAATACAAAAATACAACCCGAAATAAAATGCGACAAAAGACAAAAATACTATGATCGGCGAGCCGCTCAAAATGAGCGGTCCCGATCGTCATTGTGCCCGAGATTGTCGAGAGTAGACCCGAACGGGTCGGGCGGGCTGCTCCCCATCACCATGGATAATAAAATCTTAGATATGTGTTACTAATACAATAAAACATACCCAGACAACCAACTAGATGAAGAGTGATCATCTGGTGATGGGCTTCCATCAGAATCAACATCTAGCACAGGGTTGTTCGCTGAAACATGAGGTCCTTGTGAATCTGAAGATTTTAAGCACTCTCTTGCTGATGTGCCAGTGATTTCAGAGGAGAATGCACTAAACTGTTCATGATAGTCATCAGCAGGTTGCACTGAATTTAGCAATGGCACATTAAGAGGTGCAATTCCACATTTATCTTGCAAATCAAGCTGACATTTATCTGTAGATTGTGAAGTAAGATCCTGATCCACTAAAGGAACCTTTAAGAGAAGGTTACCTTCAAGATTTGGCTTTTTAAGAACTGATAAAATATGCCATGCTGGATAGGAATAAGAACATGTTATATATAAATACATAAGAAATTGAAAAATAAAAGCTAAATATCAGAATCTTCATTAGTACGGCTAAAAAATGAAAAAGACGTCCTGGAGTACTAGTTCAATTATTACTAAAAAGAGCATATCATAACATAGCTGAACTCTTGACTACTTCAGGTAGTATAGTGCCGCAGGACGTGTATAGCAAAGTAAAGGTCAACCCTACGAATGATAAATTTATCTTATTGCTAGACATGCAGCAATGAGATTTTAAAAAAAAATACAACACAATAGACACATTAAAGAAGAGTTCTAGTAAAGGAACAAGTTTAGGCGTACACAAATAAAAGTGTGAGAAAACATGTTGAGAAATAAAATTATCATCCTGCATCAATCGTTTATAGAAATCATGTTGATCACCCTTTAGCACAATTTATTTCTACCAGGTGATTACTACGATAAGTATCATGAATCTCAAATACAGAATTATCATGAGGATTATATCACACAAATTTAGGCTATACATGCCATCATTTGACGGCCAATTAGACTCAAAGGAACTTAATATTTCTTATTAGGCATCGAAGGATGTTTTGGCTGATGACGTATCTGACGAGTGTCGTGTTAGATTTGTTAAGATGAGTCTTCAAGATCAGGATAAGAGTTATTGGACTGACCTAGAGAGTATAATTGAGTGCAATGATCATCGCCCCATATCTTGATGGGCAAACATGAAGCAAAATATCAAGGAAAAAACAAACTTCGGTATCCCATAGGAGTCAACTCCTTGGCCATTTACACGACCTTCAGTAAGGGGCAATGTTTGTCATCGATAGTATGACTCGTTTCACGAGTTAGTAGTGAGAAATAATATTCAGGATGAGCCCATTTCTGTCACCTCTCAGTTATGATCTGAACTCTGCTTAGTAATTCATGAAGAACTGACTTCTCATCACTTAGAGTCTATTGATCAAATGTTTCGCATAGCCCTACATTACGAGCATTCCACTAGATTGAGATAAGTGACCCATAGACTGACTAGTCTACTACTAGAGATCTTTCCCCACCAAAGACTACTAGCGCACTTAGTTGTGAATACACTGCCATGACATGCCAATCACCGACTATACCGTTCTCCATTCTGATGAGATTCATTGTATTATATTCAAGAACATAGGACACCTAGCAACTCAGTACCCTACGAGGAGTTTACTCCTCGATGGTGAGCATGAGCCTACTCTTGACCAGAGAGTGTAAGATGAGGGAGATAATGTTGTGATTGTTGAGATTATTTTTGAAACTAGCACGAGTAGATCACTAGAGCAACGCATGAGAGTGTATATTGCTCATACCCCTTCTTGATGAGGATGAGATTCTGGTGATTACTGCATTTATGAGCACAAGATTCTTGATGTCTCATCAAGTGATATCTCTAAATCATCTAACCCCTGAGGTTCTTAAGCATGGTGTTGAGTATGGACTGATTACCTCAATGGCACTCGAGAACATTCTGTTACGAGTCCTTATGCCTTTAGCCCGCTCTGTAACATGGGTTGCACCTCGTACACCTCCAACATGTTATCTCACGTGTTCTCAGCGCGGTAGGTTGTTGAGGTCGGGCGTCAAACCCCTTACCTCCTTGATGAGAGGCACTTAATGTTTGCCCTTATCACCACTTTTGATGTTACGGCCACTTGCGCTTTTAGCCTGCTCTGTAACATGGGCTGCAGCTCGTAAACCCCCAACCTGTTATCGCACGTGTTCTCGATCCGGAAGATTGTTGAGACCAGGCTTTGAACCCCTTACCTCCTTGATGAGAGGTACTTAACGCATGCACTAATTACCAACTGAGTTGTGCTCCTGCGCTTTTAGCCCGCTCTGTAACATGGAGGAAAACACCTAATCTTCCGTGTTTCTCAACTGCGACGTGTGGTGGACGAGCATGATACCACGGTCCAGCAGTCATCCTCTAACTAGGACCTGTAAATCATATCCTGGCAACCCATGAATCACCTTACCCAGATTACATGCCAACCCACCACAGTCTAACAGTTTAATCTTCCACCCTATTATACCCATTCCTACAAAAAAACTGAATTTCGAAAAACTGAAAATAGAGTAGAATTGCATTAATTCACTATCAATCCCACAATTTATCTCACTTACATTTCCCTGAATTTCCATTGCTCGTGTAAGTTCTAATTTTATGTTGGGGAAACATGAAAAAGAGGAAAATATTCTCTTCTTTATTATTTTCTCATTCAAGTATTACATTGCTATAAGTAAATGTACATTTATATAGAAGGAGAGAGGAGACTAAATCACATTCTAAAATGTGGGACTAAATACAAAGGAATTAATGGGCTCTTAACGGGTCTGCTTAGGACCTTTGTATGCAAGCTGGAGCTGTAGGAACAATTGGATGGAACCCGATAAGCAGCTGAGCTGAAAATGTCTTAATTCTAACTTCTTTAGTTGAACTTTTTTCCCGAACAAAGTGACAGTCAACTTCGATTTTTTTGGCACGTTCCTGGAAAAGAGGATTCCTCGCAATATGGATAGCAACTTGACTGTCACAAAATAGAGTAACAGGGGAAAAGAGTGTGACACCCAGGTCTATTAGAAGACGTTCCAACCATGTAAGCTCAGAAACGATGGATGTCATTGAATGATACTCAGCTTCAGCAGATGAGTGTGCAACTATAGATTGCTTCTTGCTTCACTAGGTGACAAGGGTATCCACAAAAGTACGTGCAATATCCACTAGTGGAGCAACGATCATTCAAAGAACCAGCAAATACAACATCAGAATAGACAATTAGATATAAGGAAGAGCAGGGTTTGTATACAAGCCCTCGTCCAGGAACAGTCATCAAATATTGGAGGATGCACTTAACTTCCGGGAGGTGAGAGATCCGTGGAGAATGCATAAATCGACTAACAACCCCAACAACAAAGGGTTTATCTAGTGTTGTAACTGTAAGACAAATTAGCTCCCCCACAAGACAACGATAGTACTTTGGGTTTGGAAGGAATAGATTAACGTCAGAGGAATAAACACAGAGCTTGTGAATGACATCCATAGGCGTGTCAAAAGCAGTCAACATCATGAAGAGGGTCAAGTCAGTACTTCCGTTGAGATAAGATAAGGCAATCAGGAAGCCAAGCAACCTCGATACCAAGAAAGTGCCAAAGATTTCTCAAGTCTTTAGTCTGGAACGCAAACGTGAAATGCTTCTTTAACATGTGTATGCCTTTGAGATCATGACCTGTAATCAAAATATCATCAATATACATCAAGAGCATCACTGTGCCTATCGAGCGATGTCGAGTGAATAAAGAGAAGTCGACCGAACTTCGAGTGAATCCAACATCACGAACAAGCCAACTGAACTTGTCAAATCACGCTCGGGAAGATTGTTTGAGACCATAAAGGGATTTCTTAAGGTGGCATACAAGAGATTCCCCCGTGGCCTCAAAGCCGGGAGACCAGTGCATGTTGACAGTCTCAACGAGTCATTTAGGAAAGCATTTTTAACATCTACTTGATACAACGACCATTGTCGATGAACAACCAGAGAGATCAAGACACAAACAGTATTCAATTTTGCGACTGGTGAGAAAGTCTCATCGTAGTCGAGACCTTGTTGCTAAGTAAAACAACGAGCCACAAGACAAGCTTTTAGGCGTTCAACTATCCCATTAGGACCACGCTTAATGGCAAAGACCCACTTACAACCCATATATGTTTGGCCGGGAGGAAGAGGGACAAGATCTCGACTTTGATTTGCCCAAAGAGCAGCTATTTTCTCATCCATAGTCGCTCGACAACCTGGATACTGAAAAACCTCCTGCAGAGTAGTAGGTATGGGTATAGACGATAAAGAAGTAACAAATTTTTGAAACACCAAAGGCAGGCGATGCAATGATACGTAATGTGATAGAGGGTGAGTTGTAAAAGCAAGTGCTGGATCAGTAGCTCGTAGAGTATCAGTAGTAGAGGATAATTGTGGTAGAGAATCTGAACGAGGAGGGCGTCAATTGTATACTCGTGAAAGAGGCGGTCTAGATGGTATTAAAGCTGGAGTGGGTAGGAGAGGAGGAAGAGGAGAATCAATGGGAATGGCAGGGCGTGGCAGTGTAAGAGATGTTGGAGAGGTTTTAGGAAACAAGTAAAACGGTTGATCTTCGAAGAAAGTCATGTCCGCAGACTAACCACCCTGAGATCAATGGCAGAATAACATGTACAGTCTTTCTGAGTGCGGGAATATCCAACAAACATATATCTAGTAGCTCGGGGAGCAAGTTTTTCTATGGAGAGGCTAAGGCAGTGAACATAGCAAATGCAATTGAAGATACATGGCAGTATGGGAAAGGGTGGTGTGGATGGAAAGAGATGATTGAAGAGAGTCGCAATGTTAAGAACATAAGAGGGTAAGCGATTAATGAAATAGCAAGCGGTAGAAACCGCAAAATGTCAATAAAGCTTGGGAACCTGCATCTGAAACATAAGTGAGAGAGCAACTTCAAGGAGGTGACGATTTTTGCTCTCAACTACCCTATTTTGTTGGGGGTATAAGCACACGATGTTTGATGGATGATCCCGAACTCAGTACATAGATTTTGAAAAGCATGACTCATATATTCACACGCATTGTCTGTCTGAAGAGCTTTATCAGGCCTGGAGAACTATATATGAGTCTTAGCAATAAAGGCATGAAATACACGAGGTAGTTCAAAGCGATCACCAAGTATAACCAGGTCATGCGAGAGTAATCATCAATAAATGTCAGAAAATAATGATAACCAAAAATACTAGTTGTTATATAATGTCCCCAAATATCAGAATGAAATAAAACAAAAAGGATTAGTGCTCAGAGTATAATGAGGGAAAAAAGAAGAACGATGTTGTTTTCCGAAGATACACGACTCGCATGCGAAGTTGGTGAGGGAAATATCGAGAAGAGCTTTCTTGAAATTTGCAATAGAGCATGTCCGAGACATCGGTGCCAGTCAATAGAGGTAATGGGGGCAGAGAACTGTGGAAGAAACGTCTAGAGTGTAGGGCCCGTTGGATAGTCGTTCTTTACCAATGATATTATGTGTTCGCTTATCCTGTACAACAAAAGAGGAGGAAGATAAGATTACAGAGCAATCAAGGTCGTAAGTAAGACGACTAACTGAAAAAAGATTTAAAGAAAAACCTGAAACATGAAGGACCGAGCGAAAAGAGATAGACGAAGTCAGGGGCACATCATCAGAACCGCAAACAGGAGTGGTGTCATCATTGGTCACTGCGAAAAACTTGGGATGCACAGAGTTTAAGTACTAAGAAGGTTTCTGCGAAATAATGTGTTGTGTGGCACCAGAGTCCGCAATCCAAGTTGGACTATGGGAGAGGCAGGATATACCCTCATTGGAGATAAAAGCAATAAAACTAGAAGAACAATTGATCATCCCAAAGAGATATAAGAGTTAGGTGCGCAAGGCGTAAATGTCGGTACGGGTGATGAAAGATGCATCAACTACAATGGAAGCATGTTGTGGTGGAGGCACTTCATACGATAGCATTTTGCCTCAGGATGACCATCTCGGCCACAATGAGTACATATGGGACGATTCCTTCCATTTTGACATCTACCCTGGGAGCTTGTGCAACCTACACGAGCGTAAGGAGTTGGGCGTGATGTAGAAGAGTGTTGGAGGAGTTCCCGAGAGAGCCCCGGGAGCATCGGGGTGCAGAGTGACTTTTATGTGCACGGAGCACACATCCAAGAGAGAGGGAATGGTGGTTGAAGAAAGGATCTGAGCCAGGATGCTATGGAGATGAGGAGGAACACGTGTCGTCATCATCATGGCAATGTCAATAGCTTCTTTCTGGGCACATTGGGCAGCGAGATCCACTCTTGAAGGCTGATATTGAATTCAAGCCTCGACTACAGTTTTGGGGCGCACAACAAAGTAGGTTAAGTCTCCATCCACCCTTGGTTCAAGAAATTGAAGATCTGTGACGATGTAAAACAGATATTACAGGTTTTCCTTGAAGGAATAGAGGGAGTGAACTTCATCTCACATGTCCTTTGTCGTCTCATGATACATGGTTATACGGTATAGTTCATTGTCCATAGAGTTGAAGATCCATAACTGGACACGACCATCATCATAAAGCCAATCCTCAATGGCCTCAGTAGCAGTCTGAGTTAGATGATCAAAGAGGCCTTTGGTTTGAAAAACACGGTGTATGGAGTACACCCACTCAACATAGTTCTTCTTTCCACTAAGAGAGATAATGGTGATATGAAATTCATCCTGGGCAAGACGAGACAAGGCATCATTCAAATCCATTGAACGGGAAGGATAAAGAGAACCCTTGAGGATTAGAGGAAGGCAGCAAATGCAGCTATTGCGGTATAGAAGGCTGTGAACAAAAGCAAACACAGTAAGCTCGACACAGAAGCCTGGGGTAGAAGCTAGCGAACAATGCAAACAATGGGACTGTGTGAGCAGATGTCGCAAGTTGTGCGCGCGGAAGACTGCGAGCAGGCGAGCGGCGGAGAAGGGTGCCAAAAACTGGCAAGCAGGAAGCTGCGAGCAGGCGGGAAGGAGGCTGTAAAAAGGTAAGCAATCGATGCGGGAAGACTGTGTGAACAAGCTATGCGAGCAGACGAGATGGAGGTTGCAGCCAGGCGAGCATGAGGCTGCGAACAAATAAGCAATCTATGTGGGCAGACTATGCGAGCAAGCTATGCGAGCAGATAATCGGTAGGCTATGAGCAGACGAGCAGGAGGCTGTGACCACGCGAGCAGGAAAATTGCGAACAGGAGGGCAATCGATGCGGGCAGACTGAAATGGAGAACAGAAGCAAGCCGGAAGAGCGATGTCCAAGTCTTTCTTCCCCGTGCGATAAGAGCAGAAGCGAGTTGTGCAAGCAGACGAGGGCGGACAATTTCAATTGAGTGGAAGCAATGCGGGTCCCAAACGCAGCACAATGCTTACAAAACCAGCAAGGAGAGAGGGGGACTCGAAGATTCAAGGAGGAGTGGGCGATGTCAGACTGGTTCCGGGAGACACTCTTGTTAAAAAAAATATCTTCACTCCGATACCATGTAGGAAAATATCTTCTTTTCTATTAATTTCTCATTCAAGTGTTGCATTGCTACATGTGTGCATTTATATAGAAGGAGAGAGAGGAGCCTAAATCCCATTCTAAGATATGGGACTAAATACAAAGAAGTTAATGGGCTCTTAATTGGGCTTGCTCTATGGACCTTTGTAGATTTTCTCTAAACAGATGACATTATTATTTACTGTTGTATCATTGGTGAACAAACATATGATTAGCGATCTTGATTTGTACAGGTTACCTAATTTTATTCTACTGAAAAGATTGGAATTGAAGTGATCTTCTTTTTAATTCTAATTGGATGTTGCTTATGTTTCTCCAAACTCGTTTTTTGTGCATGTTTGTGAATTCTTCAATTAAATTAAAGATTTATTGCAATTACTTGTCAGATAAGTGTAAAAGCATTGCATCAATTAGATCCCTTCATGACACTTGCGCTCCTCCATTAGAGTCCCATTGTGGCACATTTTGACCACAACACCACATTCGTCATCCACCAAGGGGGGAACCTGGCTTGGGAGGGATTGTTTTGTGGAGATTAATTGTTGGTAACCGTTAGAAAAGCCCATGTAAAGGGCCCTTCATTGAGCCCATGTTGTTTTATTTTCCTCTTTCTCTCTTTAGTCCCACATCTTGTATAAGTTTTCTTCTCTCCTTTTCTCTCCTATATATTTGTATTCTCTCATGTATTTACATACACAAATAATATATACAAGGTTGGAGCTTTTTCAACATGGTATCAGAGGGAGCGGTCCGACACCTGCGGTTTCCCTGCGTCTAACCACCCAGCCCGCTCCTTCCCGGCCCGCGTCTATCCGCGTCCTGGGAGCCTTTCCGCTCCAGTCTCCTATCCTCCTCTTTCCGCGCAGGCGCTGCGGTCTGCTCTCTGCTATCCGCTTCTCCTCTCCTCCTCCTCTTTCCCTCCGTGGCTCCACCCTCTTCAGGCTTATTATAGCCACCTTCTCTCTATTTCGTGGGGCCCGCTTCTCTTCTGTCCGCTGCGGACTCTTCTTCTGTCCGCTGCGGACTCTTCTTCTGTCCGCTGCGGCTTCGTCCCGTGACCGTTGCGGATTCTGCTGCCTGTGCTCTGCTCTGCGGTATCCTTTTCTATCCGCTCGCTGCTTCGTTCTTCTTGTCGCGCGGTCTCTCCTACTACCTGCTGTGATTTCTCCTTTCCTTTGAGAAGTCGGATTCTCGTCCTCCTTGCCGCTCGAGTATTGCTACTCGCGGTCCCCTTCCTTACCGCTCAAGCTCCTTACTCGCGGTCTCTGCTCTCCGCTTCCTCTCGCGGCTTCCCAATTTATGACCGCTGCTGTGATCACCCTGACCGTGCGAATTCTTCTCTTGTCCGCATCTTGGTCGCGATCCTTCTACTCGCTGGTGTCCGGCGTGACAGTGCGGACTCTTCTCTTGTCCGCATTTCTTTGGTCGCGGTCTTCTCTCGCTCTTCCCGCTGCGGCCTTGCCGTCCTCTCCCTCTCTCTCTGGCCACTTGTCTTTGCTCTATGACCGTGCGGATTATTCTTCCGCACTCAGGTCGCGGCCTCCCTTTTCTTCTTGTCTGTCTGTATCGCTGTGACTATCCGCCGCAGTCTCCTCTAAACCGTGCGGGCTTGTCGTGTGCGGACAGCCATCCCGCCTGCTTCCTCGCCGCGGTTTCCCTTTCTTACCGCAGCAGTTTCTTCGGCCGGTCATGGGTTCTTCCGTGGACTCTGCCGATTAGACGGCTAACACCTCTGATGACCGCATGGCACCTCCTCCCGAGCTCCGCGATGAACACGGATCACTACAATCTCCCTCTCCGGAAAGAAGAACTTCGTCCCCTGGGTACACTCGGTTCGCCGTGTTCTACAGGCTAAAGGCCTTGCTCTTCACCTCACTCAGGGACCTCCGTCTCCTCTGACTGACGACTGGATACGTAATGATGGTCGCGTTCAGACATGGCTCCTTAATTCCCTGGACAGTGAGCCTTACCAAGTGGTCATGTACCATGAGACCGCCAATGCTATGTGGACTGAGCTGCACTCCCTATACTCCGGTAAGGATAACCTGCAGCATCTCTATGATATTATTATCGACCTTCAGACTCTCGATGTCGGAGGGGCGGCGGACATGACATCGTTTGTCGCTCGGGTCAAGACTCTTGCCGAAGCCTGGATCCAGCATCAGCCCGCTACTACTGATCTTGCTGCCCAACGGGCCAAAAAGGAAGCCGTCTGTGTTGCTATGATGATGGCTCGTGTTCCGCCACATCTTCAGAGTATTCGGGCTCAGGTCCTTGCTTCCGCTACTACTCCATCTCTTTCTGTTGTATGCTCGATGCTCCTTCGCGTGCCACCGCCCCTGGATACTCCTGGCTCGTCCTCTCCGGCGCTTCTTCAGCACACCCTTCCCCCTTGCTTTCCTCCCCGCCTCCTAATCGCGGAGGACGCTCTGGCTCTCGCGGGCGGGGACGTGGGGGTCGTGGCCGCCCCAAGTGCTCGTATTGCGGGCGGGATGGTCACACTGAGACAGTCTGCTACAAGAAAAATGGCCACCCTCCTCGCCCGACTGCGACTATTGCTACTGCCGACTCCTCTACCACTGGTGCCGACCTTGAGGTCGTTCGCCTCCAGCTCCAGCGCCTCCAGGGGCTCCTTAGCCCTCCTTCGGCTTCGGTTGTCTCCACCTCCACTGCACATAGTGCTTGTTTTTCCTCCAGTCCGCATTGGATCTTGAACTCGGGTGTCACTCATCACATCACTTCGATGAAGCCTCCCCAGTACTCGGATGCTCCTCATCCGAAGTTTATCACAGTTGTTAATGGGGCGACTGTTCCGGTTTCTGGTTGCGCCGACATCTCCCTCGACTCATCCATCTCTCTTCGCTCGGCTCTTTATGTTCCGGACTCACCATTTAACTTGCTTTCTGTTGGACGTCTTACACACGATATGAATTGCTCTGTTATATTCACTTCGTCTTCTTTTGTGATACAGAATCAGCAGACGCGGAATACCATTGGTAAGGACGACTGCAAGACGGGATCTACCTTCTCGACACCTCTCCGCCCATCCTCTCCTCCGTTTCCTCCGAAGATTGGCACCGCCGTCTTGGGCATGCCCCTCTGACCGTCCTCCAGAAGGCGCTTCCTGATTTATCTCTACCTGTATTTCAGTGTGATTCTTGTGTGTACGGCAAGCAACCGCGTTCTTCCTTTCCCGCTCATTGTACTCGGAGCTCTGCTCCTTTTAATTTAGTGCACTCCGATGTTTAGGGGCCTTTCAAAGTTACTAGTATATCTGACAATCGCTATTTTATCACTTTTATTGATGATTATTCTCGCACTACGTGGCTTTATTTACTTCATGACCGCTCTGAGCTTCCTCGCGTGTTTCGTAACTTTATCATCGAAACTCAAACACAATTCTCCACAACCATTAAAACATTGCGCACCGATAATGCGCGCGAGTACTGAAGCAACGACTTCGCCCATCTTTGTGCCGAATTCGGTATTATTCATCAAACCTCATGTGCCTACACACCCCAACAAAATGGTGTTGCTGAACGCAAGAATCGTCACCTCCTTAACGTCGTCCGCTCTCTCATGCTGCAAATGCATGTTCCGAAGATATACTGGAACTTTGCGGTCTCCACCGCTTGCTTTCTCATCAACCGTCTTCCTTCCTCAGTCCTCCACTATGCCACTCCGTTCAATCTCCTATTTCCCTCTGCCACAGCCTTCCCTCTAACGCCCAGGGTCTTTGGTTGCACCTGCTTCGTCCATCTTCTCGGGCCGTCATCGGATAAGTTGGATCCCCGGGCCGCCAAACATATTTTCGTTGGCTACTCTCGTACTCAGAAGGGCTATGTTTGTTACTCTCCCGTTACTCAGAAAGCCACCGTCTCCGCGGATGTTACCTTCTGGGAGCATCAACCTTTCTTCTCCTCTGCTCTAGAAACTCCTTCGCAGCTGCCCTCTCCGCCACCACGCCTCCCTCGCCCGGTCATTCCCGCTACTACGCCTCTTCTCCCGGCTCCTTCCGACCCTGCTCCTGCTCCCTCCAAGCCCCCAGTCATCCGTGTCTACACTCGCCGCCAACCTCCTCCCTCCGTTGCCCCTCTGCAGTCAGCCTCGACCTCGGCTACTCCGCGCCCTGTTGATCAGGTACCTGCCTCTACTGCTCATCCTCTCGCAAATTATGTCTCCTTACATCGTCTTTCTCACCAACTACATACTTTTGCTACTTCTCTTTCCTCCATTTCAATTCCTAACTCCGTACAGGAGGCCCTGCAACATCCTGGCTGGCGCTCCGCAATGGAGGAGGAAATGGCTGCTCTGTGGGCCAACCAAACCTTGACTCTTGTACCACTTCCTCCGGGTCAGATACCGAGGGTGTAAGTGGGTATTTGTCTCAAACATGCTGCTGATGGGACAATTGATCGGTTGAAAGCTCGGGGGGGCTTCACACAACAGCAGGGGTTGGACTATGACAAAACTTTCTCGCCAGTAGCTAAACTCAACACCGTTCGGGTTCTCATCTCTGTCGCTGTACATCGTCAGTGGCCCTTACTGCAACTGGATATTAAGAATGCCTTTTTAAATGGCGACCTTCAGGAAACAGTCTATATGCAGCAACCTCCCGGGTTTGAGACCACGGGGGAGTCTAAGGTCTGTCGCCTTAAGAAGGCTCTGTATGGCCTCAAACAATCCCCACGAGCATGGTTTGACAGGTTCAGTAAAGCCCTTCGGGAAGTTGGTTTCACTCGCAGCGCGGCAGATTTTTCGTTGTTCACTCGTCACCGGACAATGGGAACGGTTCTTCTATTAGTCTATGTTGACGATATCATTATTACAGGCGATGACTCGAAAGGAATACAGGAGGTCAAACAACATCTAGGCACTGTTTTTCAAACAAAGGATCTGGGACCCCTTCGGTACTTTCTGGGTCTTGAGATTGCTAGACGGCTAGATGGCCTAGTCCTCTCCCAGCGAAAGTCTTGCCTCGACCTCCTTCATGATGCGGGGTATTCAGGCTGTAAGACAATTAATACCCCGATGGATGTTAATCACAAGCTATGCGCTAAGGCATCAGACTCAGATCTCTTACTAGAGAACCCAAAATACTATCGACGACTAGTGGGAAAATTAATCTACCTCACGATTACCAGACCAGATATTTTTTTCGTTGTTGGTATTGTCAGTCGATATATGCATTCCCCTCAAAGATCTCATCTTCAGGCCGTTGAACGCATTCTCAGATATCTTAAAACGACTCCTGTTCAAGGATTGGTATATAAAACCTTATCTTCTGCTCTAACATTAATAGCGTATTCTAATGCTGATTATGCTGGATCTCTTGATGATCGACGATCAACTAGTGGTTTTTGCACATACTTTGGAGGTCATCTGATTACTTGGCGAAGTAAGAAACAAGCGGTTGTTGCTCGATCGTCAGCTGAAGCAAAAAACCGGGCAATGGCTTCGGTAGTTTCAGAACTACCTTGGCTTGAAAGCCTCCTTACCGATCTGGGTGTAAGGCTCCCTTCTCCTCTGTGACAGCCAGGCTGCTATACACATAGCCAAGAACCCGGTCTTCCACGAGAGAACAAAGAACATTGAAGTTGATTGTCACTTTATCAGAGAAAAGGTTCAAATGAAGAAGATCGACCTGAAGCATGTTCCAGAGACAGAACAAGTTGTGGATATCCTCACGAAGGCTCTGTCAAGTACCTTCTTCTATCAGTGCTGGTCCAAGCTTGGTGCATACGATTTGTACGCTCCAGCTTGCGGGGGAGTGTTAGAAAAGCCCATGTAAAGGGCCCTTCATTGAGCCCATGTTTTATTTTCCTCTTTCTCTCTTTAGTCCCACATCTTGTATAGGTTTTCTTCTCTCCTTTTCTCTCCTATATATTTGTATTCTCTCATTGTATTTACATACACAAATAATATATACAAGGTTGGAGCAAGGGTGAAGAGAGGGGAAACGGGTACGGGAATTGTGATGAATTTGGGCATGACGTGAGAATTGTGCATTAGGAAGGTTGGGAGAAGTGGGATGGTTTTGCAATTGGGGAGGGATTACCGAATGTTTGATTGATTTGGGAGGGGTCTTGTGGGTTATACGATCAATGGAGGGATGTGCTGGGTGCTCATGGGGATAGTAGTTGATGTGGTGTGGTGTTTATGGAAGTTATGGTGGTTATCTGAGAGGTATAGGTAGTTACATGGGTAGTGGGGATAAGTGGAGGTGGTGGTGGAGGGGAGGGAGGCTGCCAACCGAAGTGGTTTTCAAAGGTGGTGGTGGTGGTCAGAGGTGGATGTAGAGGGGGCCGGACAAGGAATAGGAAGGTATTTTCCTTGGCTTCACACATAGCCTTATGCTTAAACACTGGGAGATCAAAAGAAGCTCTCTTCTTCAACTTTCAGACCCTTCTAAATGAGTCTTCAATCTCTTTTTATAGAATAACAAGGGGCCACTAACAATCATGATTCTCTAATCATAACGACCTCAAAATACACTAAACAATATCTGCAAAATTAAAAAAGAATAACTAAAATTCACGGATCATCGATTCACACAAAATAAAAGGCTCTGATCGTCATGTAAATCCATGTGTGATGTGATCACCATCCATAGGTCATGTAAAGAGGATATTAAAGTGAAAACTGTCGGGGCTGAAAAAAGAAAAAAACATAAAGAGGCAACATGCGTACCATCTCGTAATGGGGCAGTTGTATTTATGAACTTGCCAACTTTTGAACTGCAATTATTGGCGGCTTTCTTAGAATGATTGAAATCTGTACACATATAAAATATATATTGAACCATCAGATAAATTGATGTAAAAGACCACCAAAATCCTAAGAAAACCATAGAAGATATTTAGGAAATTTTTCTTGCATAAATATTAAAGAAAAAGAATAACAAGACAATAAAGTAATAACTAAATTAAGTTAGAGACAAATCACATGTAAGAAAAAAGATTGATATAAAGAGCCAACTGGGGTACCATCTCGTACTGGAGTAGTACTAGTATTTATGAACTTTACAAATTTTGAACTGAAACTATTGGTGACTTTCTTAGAATGACTGAGATCTGAACACAATATTAAACCATAAAAATTGATGTAAATGAAGATTCATAAGATAACCATAGAGGATTTTTAATAAATCTTTCCAGCATAATAAAACAAGAAAGAACAACTAAATTAAGTTAGAGGCAAGTCACATGTAAATAATGGCTTACAGCCAAGAGTAGCAGAACTCATATTTGAGGCTCTACAGTCTACAACAAGAAACTTCCGTCTTGGAAACCACAAAAACGTGAAATTAACACAAATAAAAAATGAAATCTAATATTACAATATATAGTTAAATAATAAAGTATCCCTATTTTATATTTATTTTCCTAATCCATGTAATTGTCCTTGTGCATGGTGCCCGCCTATAAAGGGACAAACATCAGATAAACTTGCCCTAATTTTCAACCAGAACTATTTCTCTCTACTTGGTATTAGAGAGAAAGAAAACTGCATCTCCATTCAAACCCACCACACTCACCTTGCCTTCGATCAACAACAGCCGCCGCTAGCCTCATTTAGCTCAACAGCAGAGGTTGCATGTTCTCGTGACAGAGCACGCAGAAAAATTGATCAACAACACTTGATCGAGCTCATCGACCCTCAAACTCTATTCCAGGTGGCTCACCAGCCCTTTTTCAATTCCAGGAGGCAGGCCACCCATTCCAGCTAGGTAGTGCCCCTTCCAGTTGGGTCCCAGCAGTCCCCTACCACTCCGACAGGTTGAACTCAGGTCTCCAGCACTTTTGTCCTGCACAGCCACTTCCGGAGACATTTAAGGGAGCATCCTATGCAACCCCCTTGGGTGGATATTGACCAATAGTGTATTAGGATGTGTTGGTAATACAACCAATTTTGTTCGGATCTAGTTTGTGGCACTGCTTATCTACTTCATGGTGGATTCTTGGAGTTCCACACCTAGTATCCATGTTCTGTCGTTGAGTGAGGCCCATGCGAGCCACGGGCATTTAAGATCACAGGATCTTACTACATTAGCATTGGATGACACTTGTTAGAAAAGACAATGTAATGACCCATTTAGTTTCTTCTTCTCCTTATGTATTAATCCCACACCTTGTAAATGAGACTTTTTTCTCTTTCTCCTTCCTATATATATGTACTCATACATTGTATTTACATACTCAACAAGGATATACAAGGTTCACGTTTTCTTTCTTCATTAATCTTGTATTTCTCAACATGGTATCCGAGCCAGCAATCTCGGGCGGTCTCTTATTTTCTAACTGCAAACCTCTCTGCGGTTTCCCATCCGCGACCCTCTCTGTGGTCTCTGCCCTTCTACCCGCAACTCCCTCTGCGGTTTCTTAGTCTTGCGCTTTACTTGCCTCTGCAAATCTCCTTCCCGTGGAATCACCCCCCCCCCCTCTCCTCCTCCTCTCTCCATTTTGTATACTCTATCCAATCTACTCCGTGGGACCCACTCTCCTTTTCTCCTCTTTCCTGCAGCCTCTTCTCTCTAACCGCCCGACTTCTCCTTTGTCACTGCGGTCCTCTCTCCCTAACCGTGCGATCTCCCCCTTGTCTCTTCAGCCTTCTCCCTTGATAGCGCGATCTTATCCTCTTATCGTTGCGATCTCTTCAGACCCCCTCCAGTCTCTTTCCGCTGCTCCCCGGGGTGTCCCAATGATCTGCTCATCGTCGCCAACCATCAGCACCGGTCTCTCTGTTCTCGTGTGGGGTGCTTATCACGCGGTCTGCTCTTTCCGACTTCTCTTGTCGCGGCTTACTCTTGTCGCGTGGGTTTCTTATCGCGCAGTCTTGTTGACTTCTCTCAGTATGTGCCGTTATGCCGCACTCTGTGTTGACTGACTCAGTCCCCTGCGATGTCTTCTTAGTTCACTGCTCTAACTGACGTGACCTTGTCGATAAGCCTCGTCAGATCGCGTTGTCGTGGTCTCTGCTCGCTGCGGCCTGGCTTAGCCGCTATTGATCTTGTCTCCGGTCGAGTGCCAGTCTGCCAGTCCTTAGCTGTTTTTGACTATTCCTGTGTGCTGTGATCTGTCCGCTGAGCATTCTTCTCCTATCCGCTTCGCTTAACTGCCAGTTACTTGGCCATGGATACCTCTACTGTCACCTCCACTCCTACTGCTGCGACTGACCCTGTTCTTGAACTATATGACGAGTTGCGCATTACCACCATCTTTCTTACTAGAAAGAAGAACTTTCTTGAGTGAGTGCACTTTGCTCGTCGGGTTCTTCGGTCAAAGGAATTTCTGCATCATTTGACCCAAGATGTGTCATGTGCCCCTACCGATGACTGGATTCAGAACGATGATCGTTTTCAAACATGGCTTCTCAACTCCCTTGATGACGAACCTTACCGCATGGTCATGTATCACGAGACGGCCAAGACAATGTGGGACGAGCTCCACTCTCTTTACTTGGGCAAGGACAGTCTCTAGCACTTGTATGATATCATCACCGATCTTCACACTCTTGACACCGGCGGTGCTTCCGACTTCTCGGCCCAAGATACTGGTTGAAGCCTGGATTCAGCATCAACCCCCAACTATGGATCTCGCTGCCCAGTGCGCTAAAAAAGCAGTTGGTATTGCCATGATGATGGCTCGTGTCCCGCCTCATCTACAGAGTGTTCGGGCTCAGATTCTCTCGTCTGCCACGACTCCCTCATTCTCTGATGTGTGTTCCATGTTGCTAAAGATTACACCGCATCATGATGTTATCGGCCCGCCTTCACCAGCTCTTCTCCAACACTCTTCTGTTTCATTACTACCTCTCCCTCCCCTACCCGTGGAGGACGTTTAGGCTCTCGGGAACGAGGTCGAGGTTGTCGGCCGCAGCCTAAGTGTTCTTTCTGTGGTAAAGATGGACACCTTGAGGCGACATGCTACCGAAACATGGTCTTCCTCCTCGTCCAAATGCTTCTGTTGTTGCACACAGTGCTTATGCCACTCGTGCTAACCTTGAAGAAGTTTGCCTCTAGCTCCAACAACTGCATGGGATGCTCAGCCACGCTCCTGCCTCTGTTGCCTCCATCTCCAATGAAGGTATCTCTTGTCTATCCACTAGTCCGCGCTAGATAGTTGATTCAGGAGCTACTCACCATATCACCTCGCTAAAGCCACATCAATACTTGGATTCTTCATATCCTAAGTTTATCACAGTGGCCAATATCGTCACAGTACCTATCATCGGCTCTACTGATATCCCTCTCAACTACTCTATCTCTCTCCGCTAAGCTCTTCATGTTCTGGGCTCCCCGTTTAATTTACTTTTTGTTAGTCGTCTCACTGCGATTTGAATTGCTTTGTCACCCCTTGTTCTTTTTTGATGCAGGATCGACGGATGCAGAGTATCATTGGTAAAGGATGACTGCAAAACGGGCTCTACCTTCTTGATGTTTCTCCTGCAATCCTCTCCGCAGTCTCCTCTGATGATTGACATCGGCGTCTTGAGCATGCTCCTCTTCCAATCCTCAAGAAGGCCCTCCCTGATATTTCTCTTCCAGCTTTTACCTGTGATTCATGTACTTTGTGAAAGCAGCATCGTTCCTCATTTCTTGCTCATTGTACTCGGAGCTCTGCTTCTTTTCTTCTAATGTATTCTGATGTTTGGGGCCCGTACAAAACAACTAGTGTGTCTGGTTATCGTTATATTATCACTTTTATTGATGATTATTCTCGAACCACCTGGCTATACTTACTTCGTGATCGGTCCGACGTTCCCCGTGTGTTCCGGGATTTCGTTCTTGAGATTCGCACACAGTTTTCCGACAAAATTAAAACTCTCCGAACAGATAATGCTCGCAAATACACTAGTCATGAATTTGCTAATATTTATTTTGAATTTGGAATTATTCATAAGACATCAAGCGCCTAAACCCCACTACAAAATGGAGTGGCTGAACGTAAAAATAGAAACTTTCTCGATGTTGCTCGCTCCTTTATGATTCAAATGCAGGTACCCAAGGCATATTTGAACTTTACGCTTCTGACGACATGTTATCTCATCAACCGTCTTCCTTCCTTCATCCTCCAAAATGCTACTTCGTTTAGTCTCCTCTTCCCTTCTACTCAGTCGTTCTCTCTCACGCCTCGCATCTTAGGTTGCACTTTCTATGTTCACTTGGTCTGTCTGCGGACAAGTTGGATTCCCAGACAGCCAAACACATGTTTTTCAGACATTCTTGTACCCGAAAGGCTATGTTTGTAATTCTCCTACTACCCGTAAGATGACCGTTTCAGCGGATGTTACCTTTCAGGAAGATCAACCATACTTCACCGCTCCAAACCCACCTCTTCCACCAGATCCTTGCCAAGACCTGTTGTTGGGTCCATTGATTATAATGACCCTGATTTGAAGGTCATATGTCAATAATATACACAAACATATATTTGATATGTGTTCAGGTTCATATATGCAGGAAGTCTACTATTCAATGATTAGACAGGTTATATATATCAGAGGTTTGGCTGGACAGAAGACAAAACACTTGGGAGAGTCAGTAATTTGACTAAATTCAGATGTGTTGAGTGATCACATATAACTCAACGCAGAGGCCATAAAGCGTCAACAGATATTCAGTCACTCAAAGGCTCAATGGAGCAGGACTTAATTCTGCTAAGTACAAATGCGTTGAGTGAAGAAGGTTCACTCAACGCCTGCTCAAAGAATTCAGCTAAGTTCAAAAGCGTTGAGTGAAGACAGTTCACTCAACGGCTACTCAGGAAATCATGTCCAAGTGAAAATGTGTTGAGTGAAGGCAATTCACTCAATGCCTACTCAGAAATTCTGTTAAGTATAAATGCATTGAGTGAAGGTTGTTCACTCAATGCCTGCAGAAAGGGAAGTTGTCAAAGTGCAAATGCGTTAAGTGAAGGCAGTTCACTCAACGCCTGCTTTAGAAAGCAGTTGAAGTCAAAAGTGTTGAGTGATCAACATTAACTTAACGCCTCTTCAGTACAACAGAATTCTGCTAAGTGTAAATGCGTCGAGAGGAGGCTGTTCACTCAACGTTTATGGGCTTAACCGTTTAAAACTAATTTGTTGAGTCACACAACTACACTTAACTCATGTACCAGTTTTCAGGAAGATTTTTTATAAGTTCACAGGGGGAACGTCAAATATGCTGACGTCATTTTTAAATTCAAATTAAAGCAGATAGAGCACTAAAAGACAAAGAACGTTGTACTTCTCCGACAGAGTTATCAGGGATAAAGCAATAATCAAAGCTGTCCATGCCACATTCTAAAAGAGGAATAGAGTTGTTGTCATGGGCGACTTATAAAAGCAGAGCAGGGTTAATCTTTACAATAACTTTTGGTTCAAGAACTTTTTGGGCATTTTCTCAAACCCTAATTCTTTCTGCAAAAACCAGCCAGCAGAGCTCAAGAAATTTATCTGTTCAACTTCAAACCTGCTACACAGAACTCTAATTTTCTCAATCTTGAAGAAGAAGAAGCAGAGCTCTGCAGAAGTTCTTAACAGCACAAGCTGATACAACACTGAAGATATACTTTCTTATTGCTGTGAAGAAGGAAGCATGTTTCTACACAGTACAGGAAGAAGACTCAGAGATTTTTCTCTAAAGTCAGTTTCATCAAACTTTTACTCAAACTTGTAGGATCCCTGTGAGATCTGAGTTGTAAAACTATTTTATAAAGACTGAGTGGTAGGAGTTGTTGACTCTGAGTGGTAGGATCCTGAGTGGATCTGAGGTAGGAGATCAGGTGGATCTCTGAGGTGTAGGAGTTGCTTAACTCTGAGTTGTAGGACTGTTGTGCCTGAGGTAGGAGACTGGAGATAGTCTCTGAGGTAGGACTGGAAGTCGTCTAAGTTGTAGGAGTTATTTAACTCTGAGTTGTAAGATCCTGAGGGATTTGAGGTGTAAGCTCAAGCAGCCGAGTATAAAGGAGGAGTTAGCCGAATCTATCACTCTGCTAGATAGGTGAATGAAGAAAGTGGATGTACCCTAGATAGGGGAACAACTATAAATCTTGTGTGTTGTTAGTTATTCTTGAAAGCTAACATCTAACATAATCACACATCAAGATATAAGTTGAAAAGACTTAAAAGATTTAAAATAAACCTATTCACCCCCTCTCTAGGTGTTTAGTTACCTTTAGTAAAGACTTTAAAGTGGTATTAAAGGGAGCTTGTTCAAAATGGGCTTAACAGTCTGAACAAGATCTCCAAGGGTAGCAAGAAGCATATCATCATGGCTTCAGGTGAGAACCACAAGGAGTTGGGTTCTGTGAAACTTCCTATTTGTAGGAAGGATAACTTTGGGATCTGGAAGGAGGGGGTGAAGTTATTCATGGAAGCCTCAGACCATAGGATATTCATTACAGTTCAAAAGGGACCGTTCATTCCCATGAAGGTCTCTACTATAGATGTCACCATCCAGACTCCCAAGAAATATACAGAAATGACCAAGGATGAAGTGATTCTGGCGACCATGGACAAGAAAACTCAGAATATTATTGTGAGTGCAAAGATGACTCTACATTCCAGAACTTTGGTCCACTGCAGAACTACCAAGGAGATGTGGGATTAACTGATTGTTTATATGGAAGGGATAGAGGAAGTGAGGGATGACAGAAAATCCCTCCTTAATCAGCAGTATGAGACATTCAAGCAAAGCAAGAAGCACTCTATAACTGAGTGCTATGAGAAGTTCTTCAAGATTGTGAACAGTCTGATCACTTATGGCAGACAGTTCACCAACTATGAGCTGAATGACAAGTTCTTGAGATCTCTCAACAAGGAATGAGATATCAAGATCTATGCCATCAAAGAAGTTGGCAACTTGGCCAATACACTGCCCCAAAATATGTTTGGGAAGTTGTCACATGAGCTGCACCTAAACTCCAGAAGAGCTGAGGAAGATGATGTCAAGTCTCTCAACAAAGAGAAGATAGTGGCCTTCAAAGCTGAGGTCTCAAGAAGAAGCAGGGAGAAGATTCCTTCCCCTCCAAGAAGGGATGCTGAGTTAGAATGCTCAGGTCCCAACACTTTTGGGGATGAGCTGCCAGATGGAGAACTTACCTTATTCTCCAAACAGTTCAAGAAGATGCTAAGCAGGAGGAGGCAGTGGAAGAACAAGGGCTATTCTAGCTCTAGCTCCAGAAAGCCATATGCCAACCTGGAGAAGTCCAGAAAAGACCCCTCTGCTGAAAGGCATGATTCTAATCAAAACAAAAACTTTAAGACTAATGTGGTTTGTTATTGTTGCAACAGGTCTGGACATGTCATTGTTGACTGTCCAGTCAAGAGGAAGGAGAATAAGAAGTCTGATGACCAAAAGCATCATAAGGACAAGAAGGTTGACAAGAGCTTCTTGGCCAAGAAGAAGTCTTGCTTGTCAGACAGTGATTCTGAATCTTCAGAATCAGAAAAGAAGAGGCCTATATTGGCCTTATTTCTATTTAAGAGGAGGAGGATCATCCTGCTTCCATAATGGGCATAAGAGTATCACTCTCCTCTATCGACAATGACTGTGATGATGATGAAGAGTTCAGCTTCATGACCTTAACTGAAGATAATCAGGACAATTTTATTTCTGATGAGGTGCACTCTCTTCTCAACTCTCCTGTTGTTTATGAGACTGACTCAGACTCTGAGGCACCCACTTCATCAAGTGAGGGGGATGAATCAGAATCTGATGAGGATGTCAATCAATTGATTAACAAATATGGTGTTATCTTAGAAGCTCTGAAGAAGAGCAAGAAGCTTATCAAGAGACAACCTGAAGAGATTGCATCTCTACAGCAAGCTACTTCCTTGCAGTCTGAGTCAGCTTCTCTGAAAGCCTAGATGAGGAGGGAAGTTAGTCAGCTAAAGACAATCCCTATCATCCAAATAGACACCATTAGCCAGAAGAACAAGATCATCAAGGATCTTGAAGTGAAGGTACTCAAAGAGAGGATGCTAGTGTCTGAGTTTTCCAAGCCTAAGACAGTGCTGCCACTGATTGACTCTTTCACCTCTCAAAATAATAAGAGGGGATTGGAGTTCAAGTGGAATACTAGAGTTGCACATTCCAAAGGAAAAGGCAAGGCTACAGTTGTGCCTCAGACAACCTTTCAGAAGGTCGTTCACTCAACGCCTACAGAAAAGGAAGCTGTCAAAGTGCAAATGCGTTGAGTTAAAGCAGTTTACTCAATGCCTGCTTTAGAAAACAGTTGAAGTCAAAAGCGTTGAGTGATCAACATTCACTCAACGCCTCTTCAGTAAGGCAGAATTCTGCTAAGTGTAAATGCGACGAGTGAAGGCTATTCACTCAACGCTTATGAACTTAACCATTTACAACTAATTCGTTGAGTCACACAACTACACTCAACGCCTGTACCAGTTGTCAGGAAGATTTTTTCTCAGCCCATAAAGAGAACGTCAAATATGCTGACGTCATTCTTAAATTCAAATTAAAGCAGATAGAGCACTAAAAGACAAAGAATGTCGTACTTCTTCGACAGATTTATCGGGGATAAAACAACAATTAAAGTTGTCCATGCAGCATTCTAAAAGAGGCATGGAGTCGTTATCATGGGCGACTTATAAAAGTAGAGCAGAGTTAATCTTTACAAGAACTTTTGGAGCAAGAACTTTTTGGGCATTTTCTCAAACCCTAATTCATTCTGCAAAAGTAAGCCAGCAGAGCTCAAGAAATTTATCAGTTCAACTTCAAGCCTGCTACACAGAAATCTATTTTTTTCAAGCTTGAAGAAGAAGCAGAACTCTGCAGAAGATCTTCACAGCACAAGCTGATACAACATTGAAGATATACTTTCTTGTTGCTGTGAATGAGCACTGTTTTCTACACAGTATAGGAAGAAGACTTAGAGATTTTTCTCTAGAGTCAGTTTCATCAAACCTTTACTCAAACCCGTAGGATCTCTGTAAGATCTGAGTTGTAAGCTTATTTTATAAAGACTGAGTGGTAGGAGTTGTTGACTCTAAGTGGTAGGATCCTGAGTGGATCTGAGGTAGGAGATCAGGTGGATCTCTGAGGTGTAGAAGTTGCTTAACTCTGAGCTGTACGGCTGTTATGCCTGAGGTAGGAGACTGGAGATAGTCTCTGAGGTAGGACTAGAAGCAGTCTGAGTTGTAGGAGTTTTTTAACTCTGAGTTGTAAGATCCGGAGGGATCTGAGGTGTAAGCTCAAGGAGTCGAGTATAAAAGAGGAGTTAGCCGAATCTAGCACTGCGCTAGATAGGTGAAGGGAGAAAGAGGATGTATCCTATATAGGAGAACCACTATAAATCTTGTGTGTAGTTAGTTATTCTTGAAAGTTAACATCTAACATAATCACACATCAAGATCTAAGTTGAAAAGACTTAAAAGATTTAAAACAAATATATTCACCCTCCTTCTACGTGTTTAGCGACCCTTAGTAAAGACTTTCACCTGTCATCCCGATTACCTCTCCTCCACCACCACTCCTCCCTGACCCGGCTCCCGTTCTCCACAAGCCACCTCTTATCTGTGTCTATACTCGTCATTCCTTTCGCTCTGCCGCCCCGATGCAGTCGGCTTCAATCTCTGACACTCTGCGACCTGCTGATCCGACACCAGCCTCCACCGCCCATCCCATGGCGAACTATGTATCTTTACATCGTCTATCATCGACGCTTCACACCTTTGTTACTTCATTATCCTCTATTTATGTCTCTAACTCTGTGCAGGAGTCTCTTCAACATCCGGGCTGGCGGGCAGCCATGGATGAGGAAATGACAGCCCTTTGGGCTAACCAAACATGAGAACTAGTTCCTCTCCCTCCAGGACAGACTACTGTTGGCGGCAAATGGGTCTTTGTCATCAAGCAAGCTCCTGATGGGACAATTACCGTCTTAAGGCTCGACTGGTGGCTCGTGGATTTACTCAACAACAAGGTCTGAAATATGAGGAAACATTCTCTAGTGGCCAAGCTCAATACGGTTTGTGTCCTCCTTTCAGTGGTTGTGCATCACCAATGGCCCTTATATCAACTGAATATCAATAATGCTTTTCTAAATGATGATCTACAAGAAACAGTTTCCATGCAACAACCTCCGGGGTTTGTGACCACGAGGGAGTCCCAAGTTTTTCACCTCAAGAATTCGATTTATGGTCTCAAATAATCCCCCCGGGCATGGTTCGACAACTTTAGTAGGGTTGTGCGAGAAGTTGGTTTTACTCGGAGCTCGGCAGATTTCTCTATGTTTACTCGACATCACACAACATACACCGTTCTCCTTTTAATATATGTCGATGACATCCTAATCACAGGTGATGACTCAAAGGGAATACAAATGATCAAACAACATCTGAGCTCTGTCTTTCAAACAAAAGATCTGGGGAACCTCTGATACTTCCTCGGCCTTGAGATCGCAAGACGTCCTGATGGCCTTGTCCTATCTCAATGAAAGTACTGTCTCGACCTCCTTCAGGATGCCGGCTACTATGGATGCAAGCCGACCAATACCCCTACGGATGTCAATCATAAGCTTTGTGTACGCTGCTCGGATATAGATCTACGTCTTCTAAATCTAGAATACTATCGACGTCTCGTTGGAAAACAGATTTACCTAACGGTCACGAGACCAGACATATCATTTGTTGTTGGGGTTGTCAACCGGGTTTACCATTCTCCTCGGATGTCTCATCTACAGGCCGTCGAATGCATCCTGAGATATCTAAAAACAGCCGTTGTCAAGGGCTGGTATACAAAACCTCTTATTCTACTCCAACATTGGTTGTGTATTCAGATGCAGATTATGTTAGTTCCTTGGATGATCAGCATTCTACCAGCGGATTTTGTACCTACTTCGGAGGTCACCTTGTTACCTAGCGCAGTAAGAAACAAACTGTGGTTGCTCGATCTTCAGCTGAAGCTGAATACCGTTTGATGGTATCTGTTGAATCCGAGCTTGGCTCGAAAGTCTCCTAGGTGATATGGGAGTAAAACTTTCCTCACCATCTACCTTACTCTGTGACAGTCAAGCTACTATACACATAGCTAAGAATCCGGTCTTCCACGAAAGAACGAAACACATTAAATTTGATTGTCACTTCATTCGGGAGAAAGTTCAAATGAAAAGAAGGAATTGAGACATATTCAGACTACTGACCAAGTTGTTGATCTTCTCACTAAGGCCCTGCCTAGTGATCTATGCTATAAGTTCTTGTCCAAGCTAGGGGCCTACGACTTGTACGCTCCAACTTGCGGGGGAGTGTTAGAAAAGACAATATAAAGGCCCACATAATGGACCATTTAGTTTCTTCTTCTCCTTATGTATTAGTCTCACGCCTTGTAAATGAGACTCTTCTCTCTTTCTCCTTCCTATATATATGCACTCATACATTGTATTTACATACTCAACAAGGATATGCAAGGTTCATGTTTTCTTTCTTCATTAATCTTGTATTTCTCTACAACACTAATTACCTTAAATGGACAAAAGCGGCAAGTATGTGATCCGCTACGAGTATGTTGATGGGAAGGTGGTCGAGCAACCATAAATCGACCCCTCATGGAAGAAGTGGGATGCGAATAACTAATTTGTGATCTCATGGTTACTCCACTCAATGTCTCCTCTTGTCAACCACAGTTATATGAATGTGGACTCCACCCATGAGATCTACGCTAGTGCACGAGAGGTATATTCTCCAATTGGCAGTTCAACACAAATTTATAAACTTAACTGACGTGACCCAGAGCTACTAGACATGTTAAACGGAGGAGAGGTAGATCAAAAAAGAGTTTGAATGAAACTATAAGGAAAGACATGATGTACTTAAGCATTAGTGAGATTATGACTAAAGATATGGCGCAATGCCGACAAATGATCCAATATAGCCAACCCCACTGGTGGGATCAACGTTTGAGCGTTGTTATATGTAATTTATTTAAGCGCATTTCATGTGTGTTTTGCATCAGTCAATTATAGTTGTTCTTATGTGTTTCTAGCCTATATATAGGATTTATGAGCGGTTTTCATATCACTGCAGAATTTAGAGAAAAAAATTGGGCTCTTACGGCCTTCCGACCGTGCCAAATCCCATGATCCATGGGTTTGAAGCCAAAGTAACTACTTTTCATAACCACCCCACTAACCATAACAACTCCACTACTTAATAGTCGCCAAAATATTGCTCATAACCATCATTAACTGCTTTTTTTTCATTATTTCCTGCTATAACTACTTATATCCCCTCTCAAATTCGTACACCCACCTAATAACTACCCCTATTCCTCAAAATTGATGATTCCCACTCATAACCGTCAATAACCACCTTCCCCAACTATCAAATCAGCTAATAACTACCCCTTCCCTAAAACAACTGCTGATTTATCCATTCAAACACAGCAGGCCCTCTTCCTCTTCCTCCTAAAGACATCAAAGCATTCACCACTACAAGTATAATCCTCAAAAAGCCACCCTCGCCATAATTACAGTCACTGCCAATAACCAGCCATTTGACCCAGCCTACTGTTGGCTGTCCAGACTCACTACTACGGTACTACCAGCCATCCTCTAACCAGGACCTGTAAATCATGGCCTGGAAACACATGATTCACCTCTCCCAGCTTATCCGTCATCCCCCCACAATCTAGCAATTTTATCATCCACCCTATGCCCATTCCTAGAAAAAAATTGAACTCCAGAAAATTGGAAACAAAGTAGAATTGTATTAAATTCACTGTCAATTCCCCGATTCATCTCCCATATATTTTCCAGAATGCCTATTGCTAGTGTAAGCTCTAATTTGATGTCATTATTATTTCCTGTTGTATATTTCGTGAACAAACATATGATTAGCAATCTTGACTTGTAAAAGTTTGCCTAGTTTTTATTCTACTTGAAATATTTCATTCGTCGGAATTGAAGCAATCTTCTTTTTAATTCTAATTGGAAGTTTGTTACCCTCGCACATTTGCCGGAGGAGCCACCCCTCGTCGGGACCACCGGAGCGCGCATATGGAAACTGTCTTAATTATTTGGTGTGATTAATTGGTATTAAATAATTAATTGTTATTAATTAATTAACATTAATTTGTATTAATTAAGACATTAATTAATCTTATTTCCTTGTAATGTTTCCCTCCCTCATCTATATAAGGGGGAGAGGTTTAGATGTTTGGGGATCTTTGATCATGAGGGTTTTGGGCTCACCTTGGAGAGGAGGATCATTGGAGGACCCAACCTCCTTGGTCTTGGACGGAGCTTGCTCCGGATTGTATCATGTTCTTTGATTAATGCAATCTTGTCTCGTTCTTCTTTGCTAGTCGTAACAATGGTCCGACCTGCAGCCCCAGCCTGCTCGTTCCATGCCGTCGGGGCTCGAGCCACGTTGGACACACACGCCTCCTTCGAACGCTGCCTCGACATTCAAGCCAAACTCCTCGCCTCGCTGTCTGCCTCCTTGCAGGAATTGCTCTGGCGTCATGATGACTGCCAAATCCAGACCACCCCGATTTCGGTAGCAGCAGCAGTAAGCCGCACCTCCAGCATCATTTTCGGCGGCAACCGTAACATCCCACATCTCCCTGCAAGCCTCACCTCCAACGACGTTGGGAATCCTTCTCCTGCCGATGTACTCTAGCTCCAGACCGCGCCACTTCTGGCACCAGAAGAGCGCAACAACTGCGAGCCCAGCGTAGCCAGCTTCCCGGCATTTCGGCCAGCGTCTTCCCCGCAGCAACGGTCGCAGCCCGTGCCTCAGCCTTCGCTGATCGCCTTTGACACTTCGATGCACCTGCGGCCACTCCCCCCTTCTCCCGGTCGACGGCGACACAGCCCGTATCATCTGAGCAGCGCCAGCTTTTGCGTGCCCTCATCACATCAATACAGCCAAAATTGACAGCAACGATTCGCCGAGCCGCTACATTTTTCAGATCCACGCCATCAGGCCCCGCGCCGTTTTCCCTTTCCAGATCCATGCCTCCTTCGATTTATTTTATTTTATTTCCTTTTCTGGCACTGGCTTTCACCCCTATTCCCTCACCTCATTTTTCCATCTCCACTGGATCACCAATTTTACTAACCGCAGCCACCACTTTTATGTATCTCCCGTTCTTAAAGACCAAGACAAACAATTAAAACTCGGCCTTGCAGGCAAGGCCGATTTTAAAGACAGGCGTAATGTTACCCTCGCACATTTGCCGGAGGAGCCACCCCTCGTCGGGACCACCGGAGCGTGCATATGGAAACCGACTCAATTATTTGGCGTGATGAATTGGTATTAATTAATTAATTAATATTAATTTGTATTAATAAAGGCATATTAATTAATCTTATTTCTTTGTAATGTTTTCCCTCCCTCATTTATATAGGGGGGGGAGGGATTTAGATGTTTGGGATCTTTGATCAATAGGGTTTTGGGCTCTCCTTGGAGAGGAGGATCATTGGAGGACCCAGCCTCCTTGGTCTTGGCCAGTGCTTGCTCCGAATTGTATTTGTGTTCTTTGATTAGTGCAATCTTGTCTCGTTCTTCTTTGCTAGTCGTAACAAAGTTGCTTATGTTTTTACAAACTCATCCTTATTGTGCATGTTTGTGAATTCTCCAAAAAAATTAAAGATTTATTGTAATTACTTCTCGACAAGTGTAAAAGCATTGCATCACAAAGATCCTTCAAACGACACTTGTGCTCCTCCATTAGAGTTCCATTGTGGTACATTTACACTACAACACCACATTCGTCATGAGCAAAGGGGAGGGGTTGATTGAGAGACAAGGGTGTGGCTTGGGAAGGGTTGTTTTGTGGAGATTGATTGTTTGTAACAAAGGTTGAAGAGAGAGGAAACGGGTACGTGAATTGTGATGAATTTGGGCTTGACATGGGAATTGTGCCTTAGGAAGGTTGGGAGAGGTGGGAAGGTTTTTCAATTGGGGAGGGATTGCCGAATTTTTGTTTGATTTGGGAGGGTCTTGTGGGTTATGTGATCAATGGAGGGAGATTCTGTCGAGTTGGGATAGATGTGTTGGTTAGTCATGGGGATAGTATTGGGCGTGGTGTGGTGGTTATGGAAGTTATGGTGGTTATGAGAGAGTAATAGGTAGTTGCATGGGTAATCGGGATAAGCGAAGGTGGTGATGGAGGGGAGGGAGGCTGTCAACCAGTGTGCTTTTCAGAGGTGGTGGTCGGAAGTGGATGTAGAGGGGACCACACAAGGGAGAGGAAGGTATTTTCATGGGCTTCGCACCTAGGCTAATGCTTCAGCACCGGAAGATCAAAAGGAGCACACTTCTTCAACTTTTGGACCCTTCTAAATGAGTATTCTATCTCCATTTATAGAATAACAAGACACCACTGTCAGTCATGATTCTCCGATCATAACGACCTCCAAAATACACTAATAAATAAATAAATTAAAGATAAATTAAATTCATGGATCATCGATCCACACAAAAAAACAGCTCCAATCATCGTGTAAATCCACATCCGAAGTGATCACCTTCACATAGGTCATATAAAGAGCATATTAAAGTGCAAACTGTCAAGAATGAAAAAAGAAAAAAAAAAGATATAAAGAGGCAACATGGGTACCATCTCGTAATAGGGCAGTTGTATTTATGAAATTGCCAACTTTTGAACTGCAATTATTGGCGACTTTCTTAGAATGATTGAGATCTGTACACACAAAATATATATTGAACCATAAAAAAAACTGATGTAAAAGACAACGAAAATCTAAGAATAACCATAGAATATTTAAGAAATTTTTCCGGCATAAACATTAAAGAACATGAATAAAGAGACAAGAAAGTAATAATTACACTAAGTTAGAGACAAATCACATAAAAGGAAAAAGATTGATATAAAGAGCCAACTGGGATACCATCTAGTACTGGAGTAGTACAAATATTTATGAACTTTTCAAATTTTGAAATGAAATTATTGGTGACTTTTTAGAATTATTGAGATCTGGACACAATATTGAACCGTCAAAAAAATTGATGTAAATGAAGCTTCATAAGATAACCACAGGATTTTTAATAAATCTTTCCAGCATACAAAAAAACAAGCATAACAAAACAAGAACAAAATAACCAAATTAAGTTAGTGACGAATCACATGTAAATAATGGCTTACTGCTAAGAGTAGCAGAATTTATATTTGAGGCTCTACACCAAGAAACTTCCATCTGGGAAACTACAAATAAGTGAAATTAGCACATAAAAAATGAATTCTAAAATTACAATATATAGTTGAATAATAACGTATCCGTATTTAATATATATTTTCCTTATCCATGTAAATGTTTTGTTGCATGGTGCCATCTATAAAGGGGCTAACATCTGATAAGCTTGCCTTAATTTTCAACCAGAACTATTTCTCTCTCCTTTGTATTAGAGAAATAAAACTGCACCTCCATGCAAACCCACCACGCTCACCTCTCCTTCGATCAACAACATCCGCCGCTCACCTCGACTTATTTCAACAGCAGCGTTCACAAATTCTCACGATAGAGCTTGCAGAAGACGCAACAGTTGATCGAGCTCATCGGCCCTCCTCTCTTCCAAGAGGCTCGCCAACCCTTTGCTATGAGTTATTATGTCTTTATGTATAATTCCTTTTAGTTTGTCCTCATTATTTGAGTCCATGTATGTCGCTTATTTCCAATTAGGTCTACTGTCCAATTGTGTCGCTTAATTCCAACTGTATCCTTTATACGTCTATTTAAAGACTCTCTTGGGTCTTATAATGTTTGCAAGAATTATTTTGTTTATCTTCCTCTTATTTGTGAGATATCGGTAGCTCTCTCCTCTAACGAGCAAGCCCTGCATAGGCAACCGCAGTTCCGGCTTCACGGTATCCTCCTCCTTCGTCGTCATCTTTGCCTCCGGACACCCCACCAGCAACCTCCGAGTAGGCCCATAACAACATGGTAACAAAACTTTTGATCCTCCTTGACCGTCGATACTCTCCGAAATGGCAAAATCGCTGCTATTTCACTCCAGCCACTATTTTTTCCTTTCAACATAGCGTCCACCATTCAAACCTTCCTCGTCATCGCTTTTGCAAAGACAACAGCCCCCGAGCAGCGCACGTCCGCGTTCAAAAATTCTGTGTCTACTTCTTCATACCTCAGCATCAAACTCCATCGCCATGCCGAAGAAGCCCAACCAGCAATCTTCTCATCGAGCCTCACACAGAAACGCGTGCACGCGCGTCTTCATCAGAGATCACCCCGCATAATCTTTGTCCTCAAGCTCCTAACGAGCCACCAATCTCCATAGCCGATCACCATCGAGACACAGGTCCATGCTCCGCATGATGTCGTCGCTAAAGCCCTACGACGTTGAAGCCCTCTCGTTCCACGGGTTGCACACTGAACGCCAAGACGCACCCTCTCTATCAATTGCGCCCCCATCAGATTCCACGCGTGTGAATTAATTCCTTTTCTGCCCTTGGAATTATCCTTGATTCAATCACGCGCAAAATTGTAGCCGCAACTCCGGGACCATATCCAACCACACGTGGCCCACATTAGGAAACTAATTATTCCTAGCAAACTGGAAATTTTCAAAATCAACAGTCGATTGGGCTTATTAAATTCAGGGCATTATTCTAGGTCGTCAGTCATGCAGTCCCTAGTAATTCGTATATTTTGATCCAGCCATAATTCACACCAAGCGGAATTGCCTTCTCCTTCCATCTTGGAGTATTTTCCTTCCAACATTGGGAGATGACGTGGATCTCGCGACACCTACCAAACATCCGCCTCTGAGCAAAATAGTCATCATGTCACCCGCTCCTTATCTCGTGCTACCTCCATCCACAATATGGGAGACTCGGACAACTTCTTGGATGTTATGATCTGACTACGCGCAGTTATATCCGCCATGAATGCAGGCCTTCAGGATGCTGAAATACGCTTTTGGGACGTCGACGCACATCATCAAAACGACATGGAAACACTAGACACCAAGCATAATGGACTAACAACAGCACCTCCCGTGGTTACTTTCCTACCCACGGATCACGCCAGCAACAGAAAAGTTCAGCAATTGTCGCTCTTCTCCCACGAGCCACCACCACAGCTCGTCTTACGCCATAAAGCTGTTATTCTGCCACGTTATACCCAGTTGGAATTCTCATCCTATGATGGGAAAACAGATCCCTTGGGCTGGCTCACCAGGTGCGAACAATTCCTTGGCCACCAACAAACTCAGATAGCTGAACGGCTTCCCCTGGCTTCCTTCACCTTCTTGACCAGACTTTGCTTTGGGCAACTCATATTCTCACTGATCCGTCGGGTCTGGCGTGGGACAACTTCAAAAGATTTTGCAACCTGTGTTTCGTCCCTCCAATCCGCAGCAACCCATCAGTGCACCCACGACACTACGCCAAACGGGCTCCGTGGAGGATCATCTGGACCAGTTTCAACTACTTCTGGCGCATGTCACGCTTTCCTCAGAGATGCAGGTCGTCATCTTTACAGCCGGAATTCGCGATCTCCTGTGAATTGATGTTGAATTTGAGTCTCTTACAGACATAGAGGTTGTTATGAGTCTAGCCAGCCTATGTGATTGTCCCCTCCAACTGGCGCAGGAGGCCTATCCTACTGACACAGGCATTCAGCAAGGCCTCTCCGAGGGTCATCTAGCCCAACCAGTTTGTTGACTATCTCGGGCAAATAAGACGGAACGATGTGCGCAGGGCTTATGTTATAACTGCAACGGCAGTACACTCGTGGCCACATGTGCAAACAACTATTCTACCAGCAGATCGAGGACTATTAAGATGAAGGTGTCGACTAAGGAGGACACCATTGATCTCCCCCGAGATTGAGGTCAAGCTCTTTTTGCAATGCGGGAGAGATGCTATGGGTTATTATGACAGGTTATTTTATAATTATTTATGTCTTTATGTCACATTCCTTTTTAGTTCGTCCTCTTTATTTGAGTCTATGTATGTCACTTATTTCCAATTAGGTATGTTGTCCAAGTGTCTCGCTTATTTCCAACTATGTATGTTGTACATTTATTTAAAGACTCTCTTGGGTCGTATAATGTAAGCAAGAATTAATCTGTCAATCTTCCTCATATTTGTGAGATATCGATAGCTCTCCCATCTAACGAGCAAGCCCTGCTTAGGCAACCGCGCTTCTGGATCAATGGTATACTCCTTCGTCACCATTTTCGCCTATGTCCACCCCTCTGAGTAGGCCCTTAACACCCTTTTTCCAATCCAGGAAGCAGGTCGCCCCTTCCACGTAGATACCACCGGGGGAAGTGAAGTGTAGCTTTGTACTACACCGTAAAGTGCAAATCCCAGATATTGACGTGGAGCTTTTTAATCTAATGGCCAGGAAAATTTCTTCGCATTCAAACTGGAAAAAAAATGGTAGACTTCCCGCCTAGTCTGATAATCTTCCCCAGTCCACACTCCCGCCCTGCAATTACTCGCCTACAGTCGGACCTCGCTCAGCTCTTCTCCTCATCCTCCCTTCTCCATATTAATCATCCATGGTGGTGCAAACAAGATTGCCGAAATACCATCTCGAACGGGCTCCATCACCCGCCGCCTCCGAAATCTTCCCTCGTTGTTCTCGAGATTAATCGTCCATGGCGACAGGCAAGGTCTCCAGAGTGCCATCTCGAATGGGCTCCATCACCAACAGCCTCCAAAACGATCCTCCTCTGTTCTCCGGAGCAGCCCTCCATGGCGGCGCCGACAATGAGATAGCGCTTTGTTTAAATTCGTGGAATCTTGATACGAAAATGTTCAGTATCACTTCCGACTGGCAGATTAAACTTCCATTTCACATGGATAAGAAAAGAAAAGAAAGTGGAAGAAGAAGAGCGCGAGAAGAGACTTGATTTCATTCATTCTTAATAACTTCTGTACATGCGTTTTTATAGTTGCAGAAATATGGAAAGACGAGCAAACACTGGAAACGGGGTAGAGGCGTAGAGCATATCAGATATTTGCTTCAAGAAAGAAGAAGTTTTACCAAATTACTGCCAAAGAGCATCAGTTGAGCATGAAAACAGAATGCAATGGCCTGAGTATCTTAAAAAAATGTACACTTATGCACAGCAACGACATGAGCACAGAAGAAATAATAGATTTTTGACACTTCAAACAGAATGACAGCATATTAAAAAGGAGGAACTTCTCCAGTTTGAACCAATACATCAGAAAATGTATCGAATACATCAAAACGGAGGAACTCTATTTTCTATCTACGCCCCCCCCCCCCCCAATATATGGTAAATATATATATACATATATACATATACATATATATATATATGTATATATATATATTTACCATATATAAAGAAATAATGTATGCGAATAGCAGGAGTTCAAAATTCCAATAGCTGCCGGATTTGTCTCTATAATTCAACTACGGTCCGATCTATAGCCTTTACCACGCTCCCTCTCTCACCACAGTTCCGTAGGTCTCCTAAACCTACTTATGGTGTCCTAAACCTATGTAAAATTACCACAACTCTGAAAAAATTCCAACAGGCCCGCCCAACTCTAAAAAAATTCAATCAGGTCAGCCCAATATAACCTTGTCCCCTCTGCATCTAGCCCGCCCGGTGTAGCCCTACCCACTGCATAGCCCGACGGCTCTGTCTAATTTCAATGTATGCTGGCCGATTTTTGTATTTATACTCGAATATAGTTCTTCAACCCACGATGTGAGACAAAATTTTAGAACGAATTAACAAAATAAAATACAATTAAAATCGCGACCAATCTGAGAGACTCGACCCGTTGGACCGGTGTAACCCTAACCGCTGTGCATAGTCCCCCCCTGGTCGGGCCTCACTCTGGTCCGACTTAATTGGACTAAAAAATCGTTGTTCCGGAAATACCCTCCGCCCCCGCCTCATCGCAAGAAAAGAAAATCGCGGCTCGTCTTTCTCGCGATCTGGACTGTACCCGGCGGCTCTCTCCTCTTCCCCCACACCGATTGGCACTGCCCTAGTTCCCCGATCTACTCTCTCCAGCGATCGTTCTTCCCGGTGGAAGGCTCACGCCGCATCCTCTCCGCTCTCCGCCTCTGCGATGTCCGCTGGCCACGACATCCACTGTAGCACCGCCCGACACAGCACTGCCATACGCAGCTTCGCCCGTCGCGGGGAGGATGGACCCGGCGGTTCTCTCCTCATGCTAGCCGTTGTCATCTTTAAGGCGCTTAATCTCCTAAGCGAGGCCAAGGACAATTCGTATATTAAACGTGGAAGCGCCCATGGATGGGACATTCTCTTCTATATCTTTAGTTTCTTGAAGGGGATTTATCTTTTCACCCTCATCGTTCGTTGGTCCTTCCCAAACCATACCACCAGGACAAAGAGAAGAAGGTTCTCATGGTATTAATCCCGCTCCGGGTCATTGCTAACATAGCTCGGGTGGCAATCGGTGAATCTAGACCTTATGCCAGAGATTGGGTTACGTGGAAGCAAATCTTCCTTCTCGTTGATGTCATATGTTGCTGTGCAGTTCTCTTCCCCATTGTCTGGTCCATTAAAAACCTTCGAGAAGCTGCAAGAACGGATGGCAAAGCTGTTAATCTGATGAAGCTCACACTATTCAGACAGTATTATATCGTAGTTATCTGCAACATCTATTTTACCCTTGTGGTGGTGTATGCGCTAGTAACAATCACATCTTATGGATACATTTGGACAAGTGTGGTTGCAGCGGAGTTGGCCACCCTTACATTCTATATATTCACTGGATACAAATTAAGGCCTGAGGTACACAATCCATATTTTGTGATTGATGATGACGAAGAAGAAGCCATTGAGGCTCTCAAGCTTGATGACGAATTTGAATTGTGATTGTAGAAAAATAGCTGATGATAAGGAAATGCACTTCCTTGTTTGCACACAACTTTTCATCTTAGAAAGTTTCAGCTGGCCTCATGTAGTTTTATTTGTTTTTTTTAATGTAAATTTTGTTTGTACTCCATTATCTACTTCAACAGTATTACACATTTTAATATTGGTCTTCTGTTTGATATCTACTTCAAAAGTGTTGGCAGCATTGTATTTTCTCATTAAGTATTTACTTATGCAGGTTGTGAACCAGAAGAACCCCAAACAACAAAGATTGCAAATGCTGCGAGATGGAGCATTTTTTTCTCTTTTTTCGGGTATTGTTACTACACTAATGGGCATTCGATGCTGATGGCATTATTAAATGGGGGCAGCGAGATGATGAGATTGGATTAATTAGTTTTAAAAAGTGAGTGAGTTACGTTATTTTCTAACATTTATATATGTACACTGGGTTGTATGCTTTAAACCCTTGCAAGTTCATTGTCAAATGAAGAATGAAATGCACTTCAACACCTAAGGGTCAGCTCAAAATAAACGAGGGGGCACTGCCCTTAAACAGCTAAGGGTCTGTTCCGATCTGCAACAATTTTTTGGTTCATATGCACTCATTTCTATTCACCGAAGTGTTAAATGGAAGTATGTACTTATGTTATTGAAAATTGTGCAGGTACTCATCCTTCCAACTTATATTTTCTTATGAATTTTAATTGCAATAATGGGTTATGTTTGGGCAAATGAGGAGTAAATGGCGGTGATAAGTTTTGTTACACTATCTATTTGTTTTTGCACATGCACAAATTAAAGTAAATTTATCATAAACTTATGCTAGTCATATTATAAGATAATTGATAGTTTGAATGAAATTGTTGGCTAAAAATAATTTAAAACTAGCAAATCATGAAAAATTGTTTTTTATACATAATGCATTATTTGTCACGGTTTGAGCCAGTGGCAAATAGGTTTTTTTTTAAAATAGCAAACTTATTATTATCTAGAATTGTAAACTGTGGCCAAACATTAATTATTTTATAACACCACATATTTTGCTAATTTAATGAGAAACTAAATCTCGTTCCCATTTCTCCCCCATTAGCGCAGTTCTCATTCCCGCAGGAAAAAAATTGTCCCCCACACCGACTGGCGCTGCCCTAGCATCCGGATCTCCTCTCTCCCGGACGGAAGCACCCAACTCCAGCGATCGTTCTTCCCGGCGGAAGGCTCACATCGCCACCACCTCACACCATCAATGTTCCCTAACTTCAGCGCCGCCTAAAGCCACAACTGCATCAGTATTTCAGCCTCTTCGACGGAAACCTCTAGGGAAGCTCCGTCGGCCGCTGATTCTGCTTCTAGAGCCCTCCTAGGGCTCCGGCGACCCCCTCCTGCAAGGCTAGGTTCTGAGTTTCGTCTCCCAATTTCAACCTACTGCAGGCTCCCGATTTCACCGTCTGTTAGGCTCCAGGCTTCCGATTTTAGGTCTTCCTCTTCTATGTATTGTGAGTTAGAGTCAACTTTGTCTACATGCAAGCATAAATTGACATCATTTTAGAGTTAGAGTCAACTTTGTGTACAGGCAACCACTTCCATATGCACTTAGATGATTTCCTAATGTCTTTACATAGTTTGATGATTATTGTTCAGTGCCTTGTTTTGATTAACAGTGTTTTCTAGCAATTATATTGATTATGAGCAGCAAAATCGTGGTGAGATTCCTCCAAATTTTTTATGACATTCCTCTAAAATTTATGGTCACATTCTCACCATAAAATTTACCTTGGCAATTAGTCATTTTGTGACATTTCTTTTATAAGACTTGGGTCCTCTTCACACCATGTAATTTGCATTGCCAATTCGTCATTTCCTCTGTAAGGTTTTTTGGTTCTCTGATTTTCTATCCAAAGTTATAGTAGAGGAATTTTGAAGTTACCATAACTTTAGAAAAGCCTTCTCCGATTTTCAGAATATGTGATTTAATGATTTCTGAGTATTTAATGATTTCCATGTGATTAGTTGAATACTCACATTCCACTTCCTACCAAAAATCTGATGCATTTACACTTGGAATTTTTTTTTCTGTGTTCTCCGATTTTATGTTTTTTTTTTTGTCTAGATTATTTAGCCTCATGTTCTCAACAACAGAAGCATCATAGTTTGCTTAGGTATGCTTAAGGTGTAAAATTACTCTATGGTCTCCTAGAAAGTTTTAGATTGCTTAAGTGTAAACTAAACTAGAGTTTTCCATATTGCTTAAGAATGTTTTAAAATATTTTTGAGCTATGTGCAGAACAACCTAGAACTTTGTGAGCGATAAAAAGAGTTTTGCACATAGATAAAATAAGGGTGTAGAAAAGTTAAAGAACATACATGCATGTAGAAGTTTAGATCATTCCATTGTTGAGAGGAAAAGAATCTTTAGTCCTACATAAAGACAACATTCTTCCATATGCACTCCTCTTACTTTGAAATTACAAAAACTTCCATGTAAGTTTACATTTTATAACATCCATGCACAAAAATACTCCCTTAGAGTAAATTTTCAGAGGAGTTTGTTTGTGGATGGATGTTATGAAATGTAAAGTTATGGGGGAGGTATTTGTAATTTAAAAAATAAGAGGGGTACAACCTGTAATTTAGCAAACTAAGGGGGAAGATCCCAGTAAGCTTATATTTTGGCTCTGATTCATGTTTGATAAAATCCAGGGTCAAGCATGTGGATCTCATTTTATGCTCAAACCTCCATCCCAATATTCATTGGCAAAATGTATAAAAAATAGAAAAACAAAATAAAGACTCATTTTATCTCTGATCAGGACCTTTGGGGCATCATTGAGAACTTCTAACACTGAAATTTCATCATATGGCTTAATTATTTGGTTGAAATTGAAAATACATGTTTGAAATGTGATAAGCTAGCTAAATTCCTTCACTTGGATATTACCATTATATTACCAATAGGACTGAGAAATGAGCTTCCAATTTGGATTACTACGCTACTATGTACTGAATATTCAGGTTGTGCTTGTTCCTGTTACTGCTGGCCTACTCCTGAATTATGCAAAACCTGTGGTGAATGTTGTTCAACCTATAATATCCTTTGTTGCCATGTTTTGTGACTCGCTTTGTATTGGAAGCCCTCTGGAGATAAATAAGAGCCGTATTCTATCTTCATAAGGTCTCCTATTGCTTCTTTCTGTAGTAGTTTTCCATCTTGCCACCTTTGCTTTGGGATATTGGGCATCCAAGCCATTTTTGAGGTACATTTAAGTTCCCAATTGTCAATTTGTAGAAGTTTTGTTTTGTTGGTTATAACTAAATCTTTGAATATAGTGTACTTTATGTAGAAGAATGTGGATTTAATTAGATGAGGTGACAATAACTTTTGATATAAGCATGAGTGGTTAAAATGGAAGTACCTAAAAAAAAGTAGGATTATGGGTGTGAAATTTGGGTCAATATTGAAGTCACTAGTCCTGTGAAATGTGACTGAAATAAGCATGTTGAAATAAAAAGTAAAGTAGGAATATGAAAATCTGTGTATTTGTTATTCAAATAGTCAATCTGTGTTCACAGCTACATTCCTCTTCATCACCATTTAACACTTCTTTAATGCATTTTCTGTGTTCTGCACATCTAGATATGTATACATGTCTGTACCAAATGATATCATGCCCACAACTCCTCTTGCACTCATGTTTAACTTCCTGATAAAATTCATGTTATATGTTTAGATGAATCCATAGCTTTATAAAATGATATCATGCACCCAGTAAAGATCTTACTTGATCCGTCTTTTGTGAGTAAATTGGCGCATTTTCTATACAAAGTTTTACTCTTTTATATAACAATAAGTATATGCAAATACAAAAGGTATTTCACAGCATACATCTTACTAGAAAAAAGCAAAAATCCTATCCGGTAGCAATCCAATGGAGGTGCTATGTTCTAGTCCAGTAAGCAACCTGTTAACTGCAACTCTCACAACATGAAACAGAGCACATCTAGAATTCTGCGACAACAAAGAGACATGGAGTTTAGCTTATCATCCTTTTCTTGCATCTATAGTTCTGTGGCAGCTCTCATAGTATGAAACAGATCACATCATTCTACATATAATATAAATGTAATTGAGCTTATCATCCTTTTTTTAAAATTTTCTAAAAATTTACTTCTTTTTGGCAAATTTTGGCAAAATCAAAATCTTACTCATGTGTGCTATATAAGGAACTGCAGGGTGATGGTGAAAATATTTATGAAAATTAAAACTAGTTTTATCAACTACCTTAGCCACCGCAGGGGAGAGAAAGAAAAGATCAAGGGTGCAGCCTTCCGGGGCGAGGTAGCAATCGCATTTAGAAGGAAGCTTTTCATGGAGAAACTAGGACGACCACATACAAGGAGCCCTCTTATTATTAGTGTTGTGGCTTCCGAGAGTGTTTCAAATATTATGAGAGAGAGGGATAAAGTGAAACTTGGAGCGTCTGATTTTGTTTTGCCAAATTTAATTAGTGATGTCACTTCTATTTGGGTTTGTATATATATATCTACTTAATTTTTTCTTAAATTTTATCTCTTTGTGATTATCATTAATTTGTTTAGCTATTGCGAAGAGGCCTTGAAGTTGCGCGTAATGAGAGTTATTTTGTTAAGCCACCAACCCTAATTATCGTCAAGTATAATTGTCTGATCAGGTTTATTACTGTTGGGATATAATTGTTGAAGCTTTTAATGTGTTCTCCTATTATAAGCATTTTTTAAAAAATAAAAACAATTACATTTGCGGGTTTTTTAGGAAAAAGCGTGATCAAAGCTTCTCTATTTTAAAATTTAAAAAGAAGAACTTTGCAGCATTTATAAAATCATCGTATTTGACAAATATATAGCACGACATTTTTGAAAAAACACGACGGCAACCTTTAAGAGAAGTTCTTAAAACAAAAATTAGTGTTCAAAAGATTACTTATTTAGGTGCTTGTAACGCTTTAAATCAATTATTTAGGTGCTTGCACCCAATCTTCATCGTTTAATTTACTTATTTAGGTGCTTGTAACTCAAAAATTACTGTTCAAAAGTGATCAAATGGTGAAAATTGTGCGAAAAGCCGAAAATATAAACGTAATACGATCGTATTGAAATCGGGCCATATTTTTGATCAATCACGTGTAAATAATTGCGCTTGTAAAAAATAATGGTCCTACTAATTAAAAAAATCACGCGGTGACCTGCACATAGCTCTGACAGTGACATTTCCCATTTAATTGTTAAAGTTTGTATTCTTTTAGTCACATTAATATATATATATACACAAGTGATAGACTGACAGTGCACGGGGTCCCCCCGCGCCCTTCGCGATAGTACTCAACCAGCGGCAAGCTTCGACTTGGCTTATTTAAAATTATTGTGTTTTTTATTTTAATTTTTTTTATTTTTTTTTGTAATCAATTTTCTTTTATTTCTAATTATATTTGTCTTGTTTTTTAGGAAAATTTTAAAAAAAAAATTAATATTTTTTATTTTAGCTTTTTGAAAATGATTTTGTAATTATTTCTTTTTTTTTAGAAAATACATTTTGTTATTTTCGCTTTAAAAAATAATAATAAAATAAAACCTGGCTGACGGTTATTCTCCGCCGCCACCAGCGGAGCCACCGGCAGCCTGCCAGGTACCCATCTGCAGGTTTGTCGGACCCCGGCGAACCCACCGGCGGTTGTCTAGCGACGAGCAGGCAGGACCACCACCGGCGGTGGTCCTGCCCATGAGTCCCGGTTATAGGTCTTACGTGTAGGGCCACTGTCGGCGGTGGACCTGCCCACTCGCAGCCGAGAAACCCCTGGCGGGTTCGCAGGGTCTGGCGAAAATACTGGTGGGTGTCGGGGAGCTGTCGGCGACAACGCAAAGAAAAACCCTTATTGTGGCTGGATCGGGAGGGGCGTGGGAGGCATCTGGATTTCGCGATTTCAATGGGCGTGAGTTTTTGGGAGGTTTTCTATTTGCAGGCCACCCCTCTCCTTGATCCAACGACTATGATTCATTTTGTTGACCATGCCCTTGATCGGACAGCTCAGATTTCATTCATGGTCTTGAGGACCATGGATGGTCACCTAAGTATTTCCTTTTATTATTATTATTATATATATATATCAAAAAAAACTGGAATGGAACAACCGTGGCTTCAATCATGCAAGGGTAAATATACAACTGTATATCATAAAACCTGAAATAGCACACCACCATCATGTCTCCCTTGTAAGGCAGCCTTTTGTTTTTTCTAGATCAACTTCTCTTGTTATTGTTTCATTTTTCGCATCTTTTACTTTCACTTCCCTCTTCTTGAAACTTTTGGCACAATCAAAGTTTGAATCAATGTCATTATATCCACCTCCAAATTTCATGACTTTTTATCATATGCAATATTCATCGGAACCATTCAATGATACAATTATTTTAATATCTTGGCATAATTTACGCAGCACTGCAAACAGGGGCGAAACTAAGTGGGGGCACACCGAGGCAAATACCTGAGTCAGAATTTAGAAAAAAGTTAATGTGTAGCTTGTAGTTTACCAATCGTAGGTTGTTTCCTATGTGGTTTTGTACTTTTTTTAATTTAAAAATGGCAAAAAGAAGCTCAAAAGCTGGTACTATAGTTAATGCACTATTTTTTTCAAAAATCATGTATTTAAAATTTAAAACAATTTTTTTATTTAGTGCCAGGGCCGACATAAAATTCTAGTTCTGCCACTGACTGCAAATATAGTTTTTCAAACAGTTTCATGAATTTCTCCACCACAACAAAACAGCAGATTCCTTCACCACTGTTTTCTACCACTTCTTCTCTGAGCAATACAACTTAGGCAAATAGGCACTTAATTAATTGCATGTCTTCTCCTATCCTAAATTTCTACTCCCTTCTCCATCATGCTCCCCTCCACACCTCCCTTCCCCATGTCCCCCTAGTGCTTTTAGGTGTTTGCATTGTCCATCATCTTGGTCTTCTTGTGGATAAGTTGGTCTCTCGTGCTACAAAATATATCTTTGTCGGGTACTTACGTACACAGAAGGACTATGTGTGTTACTATCTAACTCATAGGAAAACATTCACATTCGTTGGCGTCAGCTTCCTCGGAGATCAACAGTTCAACACCTTGACTCCTCAAGTAAACTTTTCGCCTGCTATCCAGCGTCTTAACATCCTTATTAACCACAAAACACATCCTGCTCCAAACAATACCTCTGGTACTCCCAACCCCACCTCCGTCTCCTTTCCATGTATATACTCGAGTCGCCCTCAGTCTGATGCCCTTAGATAGTTTCCCTCTACTGATGACGCTCTACGGCCAGCTCATCTAACTACGACATCTACTCAAGATGTTGTCCCCTCTATAGCTCACCTTCTTTCTCATTATGTTTTCGTTCACCACCTATCTCCTGAATTTCGACAATTTACAACTTTCTTTTCTTATATTTCTGCCCCTCATATGTGTAGGAAGCTCTCTAGTATTCGGGGTAGCGGGCCGCAATGGATGACAAAATGGTTGCGCCCTGGGCCAATCGAGCGTAGGGCCTTGTCTCCCTTCCTCCTGCCCAATCCCGCGTGGAATGTAAATGGGTCTTCACTGTCATGCACCATCATGATATAACGATTGAGCATCTCAAACCACGTCTTATGGCATGCAGTTTCACTCAAGAGTATGGCCTCAATTATGAAGAGACGTTCTCTCCAGTTCATAAGCTGAATATGGTTTGTGGTTGTCCACCTTCATTTAAAGTTGCAACAACTTGATGTCAAGAATTTATTTCTCAATGGCGATTCAACGGACACTGTCTAAATATAGCAATCTCTTGTTATGAAATCACGGGGGAGTCTCTTGTTTACCATCTCAAGAAATCTATTTATAGCCTTAAGCAAACCCCTTAAGCATAGTTTGGCAAAGTACAGTCAGGTTGTTCGGGATTTTGGATCCACTGGGAGCTCGGCGGATTTCTCCTTATTTACTTATCACTGCCACCGTGATACTTATCGTGTATGTTGATGATATTTTCATCATGGACGACGAATTAAATGGTATATCTATGATCAAGAAACATTTGTTCACACACTTTCAAACCAAAGATTTAGGTCGCCTCCGATAATTCTAGGGTATTGAGAGATCGTCGACCCAATGGACTTGTTCTGTCTCATCGTAAGTATTGCTACGATCTTCTTCATGATACAGGTTACTCCGGCTGCAAGCCTGCTGACAAAACCAATGAATGTCTACCACAAACTTTGTGCTCGCGCATCCGACTTTGATTTGATTATCCCTAATCTGGAGTACTGGTATTGCCTTGTTAGCAAGCTTATTTATTTGACTGTCACACGACCTGGATCACATTTGTTGTTAGGGTAGCCAGCTACTTCATGCATGCTCGGGTGGTTATTGCACATATTTTGGAGGGCATCTGGTCACTTGGCAGAGCAAGAAGCAGACAGTGATGGCACGCTCTTGTTCGGAGGCCAAGTATCGATGACATCTGTTGTTTCTAAACTCACATGGTTAGAAAGTCTCCTTATTCATCTGTGCCTAGCTCCCCTCTCTGGCCATTCTCTATAGCGATAGTCAAGTTTCCATTTATATCGTCGAGAATCAGGTTTTACATTAATGCACCAAACATATCGAAGTTAATTGTCATTTTATCTGGGAAAATATTCAAGTTCCTAAACTTAATTTGCGGCATATACATGCTACCGAGCAAATCTCTAATATTCTCGCCAAGTCCTTATCACGCCATCTATACTGACAGTTTATTTCCATGTTTTGCGCCTACAATCTGTAAGCTCCAACTTGCGGGGGAGTGTAGAAGCAATAGGAATAAGCCCAATGTAAAGAACTTCATGGTCCAAATAGAAATTCCTCTTGAGTATAAATTAGTCTCACCTCATGGTTTAAAGTTAAGAAATCACTCCATCTTATATATGTGTACAAATACTTGTTTTTTTAGTGTTCATATATGAACTAATACAATTTTTTAAGCTTCGTATTCACTATATCTATAGTTTGTATCTCCTTATTTCCCTAAATTCAAACGTATCTATCAAGAGTTGTACTACTTGGATGACTTTACTCCAATATACACTGCTAATGCAGTCAAACTACGTAAAGAAAAAAAAATCATTTGAGTACATTTCCTCCTCGTGGGACTTATGATAGATGCATGCTATCACAAACTAATATTATATGATTGAACATAAAATAAGGATACAAAATATCGAGACAAGCTCGACCAAAACTCTCGAGGGTCAGTTCCCTCTAAGAGTCTCTCTCATCAAAGAGAGTCTAACACTCAACAAGATCTCAAAAGATACCAAATGACTGCACTCCCTTATATAGGCAGGATTAGGTATACATAAATACGATAATGCCCCTAGAGCTACATAGAATATTAAGGATTAGTGTGGTGGTCGCCTTCATAACAACACTCTTGTCCTGAAAAATCTCCATTGTCCTCAAGGTCGAGGTTCGTATGTGTTGTTAGCGAGAGTCAGAGAGTCGAAATTGCAAAAGTCAGGACAGCCGCCTTCAGATCTGATAAGCGTGCACAAGTCCTTGAGAGGGCAGATGTGGGTGGGAGAGTACGGTTGTTGACAACAAAAGCAAAGGTCATTGGGGTGAAGCTCAAGATGTTGCTGGTGAGATAAGCGTCGGGGTCGTCGAGGTGCCGATGGAAGCAGGGCTCGCAGAACTGGCGATGGCGCTAGGGGCATGGAATCCAGCGAGGAAGAGGCGGTGGAGATTTCGGGAGCGGCTAGTGGGGTCGTCTGGACAAGGAGGATGGCGGAGCTGTGTAGAGTTCCTTGTTGAGGCAAGGAGCTTACTCCATGGTGTAGGAAAGAGTAGTCAGATTATGAACCTGAAGGCTCTACCGAAGGTGGGGTTGCATAACCCAAGAAAGTACTCATGTAATGGTCCAAGGGATAGGTCGGGTACGTGAGTGGAAACCTTGATGACCTCGTCGATGTACGTGGCTACGAAATCAGATTGGACAATGGGTCTGAGACACAACATAGGCATTGTAACACCCTAAAAATATTTGGCCTAGAGGTAGGGTGTTAATCGATGTTGCGTCGAGTTCTTATCGACACAGGTGCGTCGAGTGGATGTCGACATTGCGTCGAGTTCCCATCGACACAGGTGCGTCGAGTGGCTATCGACGTTGCGTCGACTTCTTATCGACGAAGGTGCGTTGACAGGATGTCAATGTTGCGTTGAGTTCCAATCTACGCAGGTGCGTCGAGTGGATGTCGACGTTGCGTCGAGTTCCTATCGACATAGATGTGTCAAGTTGATGTCGACACTGCGTCGAGTTCCCATCGACGCAGGTGTGTCGAGTTCCCATCGACGCAGGTGCGTCGAGTGAGTGTCGATGTTGCGTCGAGTGGATGTCGACGCTGCGTCGAGTGGATGTCGATGTTGGGTCGAGTGGATGTCGATGTTGGGTCAAGTTCTTATCAATGCAGGTGCATCAAGTGGTTGTCGATGTTGCGTCGAGTTCTTGTCGACGCACGTTACAGCAGGGTGTCGTGAACTGGTCTAGTAAAATAACGATTTCTGGGCGTCCAATCTTTTGGGTCTTGATCTAATGGCCCAAGTCTTGTATTCGTGAACCCTAAAAAGGACAAAGAGGGTTCTCCCCTTTGATTTTTCTAGTCATTCGTGACTTGGTGGGTGTGAGCGGGAAAGAGAGCAGAGGAGGAAGAATACCTAGATCCGCCTTCGTTGGAGCATCGGAGCTCCGTTTGCCAATCAGAGACCGGTTTTTGTGGAGGGGCGTAAAGGCGAACGCGTTCATCCGCGCTATTCAAAGTTTACATGGCAACGAAGAGGTTTTGTAAGGTAACGACATCTCTCCTCCCGGTCTTAGGATGCGTGCATGACATCTTTTCTTCATGCCTTTATTTTCTGCAATTTCATGACATCGGATCTCTCAAATGAGAGGGGTTTGGGTCGCCTTGGTTCAAGAGGAACAACAGGGTCGATTGTGTCTGTCCCCGGTATTTTCTTTGCATTAGAAGTCCGCTTCGTTAGTAGATTAGGCATTGTGGGTGAAGTCAAAGTCGCGGTCGGTGGTCCGTTTCGGTGATGTTGCTTGAATTGCATAGTAGGAATTTTTGCTAGAAATCTAATAGCGGCGAAGACGTCGTCATGATGCCCTTATTTTTAGTATGAGAACGAACGTTGCCTAGGGTGGTAAATGTATGTGGTTGATTATGATGTTTGGTTGAATGTGAGAGCGTGACTTTGTCTTTGTAGTCGTCCAGCTAGCCCGTGATGTTGTGATTCACGTGCGGAGAGTGTCCCAGCAAGGCAAGTCACCTCTTGTAAAAATTGACGATGACTTCTACGATTTTGGATAAGCCCGATAGTGTTGTGATCCATGTACGTGCGAGATCTAAGCGAGAGTTCTTAGCATCGGTTGTGCTTGAATTGGTGAAAGTGGCGAGAACGATGGAGCTGATGGACAAGACAGATGGTGTTGTGATCCATGTGCGGGTAGGATCTCAGGGGGAGTTCTCGACTTTGGGCTTGTATGTATTTAGGAAAATGAGAGTACTCGTGTGATTGATGTGACATGATGATGTGTGATGATATGATAGAATCATAAACGATATAGAGTGTCTTGGGTGAAACCCATGTTTGCGTACATGCTGCATTGGTAGTGATGTAGACTTAGATTAGGGTTTTCAAAAATAAAATATTTTAATCAAAGTATATTTTGTTTGTTATAAAATAAAATTAAGAATTTGAAAAAAAAGTTGATTTTAGTTTTTTAAGAGGCTGAGAGTGCCCAAAATCGAATCTTTCGCGCTTAAAACAATTCTTACAGATAGATTTCACAAGATCGCTAATTTTATTTTTGAGTACGATCCCTCGAACGAATGGTGATTTGAATCATAGCGTAATCCGCACATCCACAAGCACAACCCAAAAAAAACTTATGAAAAATAACATTAATAAAGGCGGTTGAACGTTCGGGGCAAGCTCTCAATCATTTAGATGATGGATAAATTTAAAACTAAATAATGCGAGCAAGGTTGGGGAAGAATACCACAAAGGGTCAATCCGTCCCAAATTCGTCTGCAGAGGTGTGGGGAAGGGGCTGCTATCGCCCGATTGCTGGAGGTAGGGCCTGGAGTCGACAAAAACTAGCAAAAGGGAGGAATGTAAGGACCACCGGAGGGAGGGGATGACTGACGCCGACGTTGATTGAAGGGGAACGATCCGCCTGGAGTGGAGGCCAGTTGCAAGCGTGAGGGCATTTCTCTGGCAGGGAACTGTGGCGTCGGGGTTTTAGGGAGGCGGAGGCCACGGAATCACCATCGGGTTGAGGAATCAGATACGTCGTCGGCGCTGATGAAGAGGCGCGGCCCCTGCGATGTTGTCGTCGAAGACGGGACTGGCGTTTGGACAGGAATTTGTTGGGAGAAAATAACACTGACAAGGCAAAGATTAATCAAGATATTAATCCTTGCTGTCTGATTGTCTACCTTTCTACAAGGATTGCACTGTTTAAATAGATGGAAGAATTTTGCCTCTAATTTTATTCTTACAAAATTGATTTTTCTCCAAAAAAAAACTTACTAATATTTCTTTCCAAAATAATTCCTTCATTTGTTTATTAAAACTAAAAAAAATATTTCATATTTCTCCAGTCTTTGAATTTAAATTTTAAATTTATGCATTATAAATAATTTTGAGCTTGTTCGTTACGCTCTAACGACTAAAATTACCAGACCTATTTATTCAAGTTCTTACCAGACGGTCAACCCGATGAGCCAACAATGAAATAGGTGCGCGACGAAAGAAATACACGAAAATAAATTCATGAAAGAAATATACGAAACTAAATGCATAATGACATCATGCAATTTTGGATGCGACGGCGGTTGCATCAATTCCCCCGAGGTTGAAAGAGCTCGACCTCGACGAGAACTCGCAAAAACTGGTACCGGAGAAGTTTGTTGTCGTTGTTGATGCTAAATCAGATGGTATGTCCGTGGCTTTGACAGGTGACTTGATATGTGTCTGAATTTGAAAAGGAAAAAACCTCCTGCAATAATAAAACGTCCAATCTCCCTTTGAAAAGTACAACTCACGGCGATAACGACCGACCATGAGTTTATAATTTTAAAGGCTGCTCGCAATTTGTTAGTATTAAATTTATGTAGTTCTTTTATAATTCATATGAGTTTGCACGCCGAAAGAGATACGTTCATGGAATGAGAGATGGTGGAGGTCAGGGGGGCGGAGTCACACAGAGAAGATCTCGTAAAGAGATATAATAGTAAAGCAATATTTAGAATTATTAATTGTGGACTTTGCTTGTGGATGTTTAAGATTTCTATGCGTCAGATTCGTCTCACTTAAGCGCCTAAGGATGTTCCCCAAATTCCAATTAATGATATTGGCATGTCTATCAATCAAAGAGTAATAAGAGCTATGAAATTCGAATTTCCTCTCAACCCCATAAAATGTTCCAAAAATATGATAGAAAATTTTTAATATATTGTTGCAATTTTCCAATTTCGCCTATCTCTAAATAATAGTGAGGTGTATTTAAAACACAGTCTCTAAATATGAAATTGATCGAGTGAGGTGTGTATAGTGAGTGTGCAACAGATATAATGTGAAGGATTTGAGTAATATCAGGTGGCACATCAAGAATTGATACAAGTGGGGTGAGCGACACATCTGGGTCACGAATTAATTCATGAGGTGGGGGTTCAGGCGAGAGTGCGGTAATCAGTAATGTAGTGGAGGTAACGACAAGTGAACTAGGAGTCGTAGATGTCCTTTCCCGTGCCCTTTGGATGAGACAGTTCTTCTGAGGTAAAAGAACAATCTTGTGCCCGTGATGCTCGAAGGAGTGAGAGTTACTCGTGTCGTCCTGCATGACACATCAATCGTACTGCCAAGATCTTCCTAGTAGGATGTGACTGACGTCCATAACAGCGACATGACATAATACTCTATCCGAGTACGTACTCCCTATAGAAAACTCTACTAGACAATAATGAGTGACGGGCAAAGTCAATTGACTATTGACACCGAATAAGCTATAGGGTTTTTTTAACGAGTGCATCTCAACTCCTAATATGTTAACCATGCACTGAGAAACAAAATTTTCCATACCACCGTTATTGATGATGATGGAATAAAACTGTCTCATGACGCGTGTAATAGTGCGGAAAATATCGTGTCTCCTATAATCATCCTCAATAGACTCACTAGGGGTGATCAGGCTATATCGTAAGACGCATACTAAGTGTTCGGGGTGTTCGCCTTCCAATTCCATGACATCCTCAGTCTCGTGTTCGTGCTCAGGTTCAGGGTGAGACTCACTCATGTAAACTTCATACTCAAGCTCATGTCCATCAGTAGAATCGATGATAGAAACAAAGTGGCGTTGCGGGCACTCAGATGATTTGTCCCTCGGCTCCATACACTTGAAGCATCAGAATACTCCAGTGTTGGGCTTAGCCCCAATAATCTCCTTACCCTTAGAGTGGTTAGTGGACGGGTCTTTGTTCCTGGTAGTGATGAGAGGGTGAGGGGAATCAGAAATCCTAGCAGTAGAGGTAGTGGTGACACTCGTGGTGGATCTATCGGTAGATCTAGCTCCGGATGACCATTTTTGTGAGGCCTCCACTCTCCGTGCACAACTCGATATTTCTCACAAGTCGTTGTAATCAAATAAATCTAGCTGGTCTCTAATGTAATAGCGCAACCCGTTCAGATAACGGGATATGGTCATGTCATCATCCTCTCGGAGGTCGAGGCGAGACTGAAGGACTAGGAATTCGTTCGTTTATTAATCTACAGTCAATTTGTCCTGTCGTAGGTTGTGGAACATATGGTAGAGGGTCTGCAAGTAGTGTGCTGGGACATACCGCCTTCGCAATTGAATTTTAATCTCATCCCAAGTGATAATCGGGGGCAGTCCTAAATTGAATCTAGACCGCTCTAGCTGACCCCACCAAACCAAGGCAGAACCCTTCAATCTAAGGATAGCGTACTCGACTTGCCTAGCTTGGGGCAATTGCTTCAAAGACAGAAAGCGATCCATTCGGTCACATCAGTCTAGACAGCCTTCGGGCTCTAAATGTCCATCAAAATCACCAACGTCAAATTTGACTCCTACATCCCATCAGGGTGGATCCCTAACATTTTGGCGCTCTTGTACAAGTTGTCGTGGATTAGGGTTGTCATTTTCAGGTTCCCTCGGGTTAGGATCTTCTTCAATTTGGGGTGGGATAATTCCTAATTGTTGATTAGCCTCCAAGGTGTTTACACGAGTGCGTAACCCATTTACCACGTGCCCCATATCTCGCATATTTGCAATAACATTTGTACTCATCGCCTCAATGATTTTAGTTAACGTTTTAATTTGCGAGCTCAGATCGGTCACTCCATTTTCTAAATTACCCACACGATTTTCCATTTAAAATAATTTGAAATTGAAATTTTTTTTGACAAAATAGATATTAAAATAAATTAATAAAACTTAAAAAAAAGAAAATAACGGATCGACCGATCCACGGTAGAAGTGAATCGAACCTGCCTCTGATACCAAACTATGTAGACTCAGATTAGGGTTTTCAAAAATAAAATATTTTTAATCAAAATATATTTTGTTTGTTATAAAATAAAATTAGGAATTTGAACAAAAAGTTGATTTTAGTTTTTTAAGAGGCCGAGAGTGCCCAAAATCGAATCTATTGCGCTTAAAACAATTCTTACAGATAGATTTCACAAGATTGCTAATTTTTATTTAAGTACGACCCCTCGAACAAATTGTGATTTGAATCGTAGCGGAATCCGCATAGCACAAAAAATAACTTATGAAAAATAACGATAAAAGGCAGTTGAACGTTCGGGGCAAGCTCTTAATCATTTAGATGATGCATAAATATAAAACTAATTAATGCGAGCAACAACGGGGAAGAATACCACAAGGCTTCAATCCATCCCAAATTCGTCTGCAGAGGTGTGAGGAAGGGGTTGCTATCGGCCGATTACTGGAGGTAGGGCCTGGAGTCAACAACAACTAGCAATAGGGAGGAATGGAATGACCACCGGAGGGAGGGGATGACTGCCGCCGGCGCGGGTTGAAGGGGAACGATCCTCCTGGAGTGGAGGTCGGTTGTAGGCGTGAGGGCGTTTCTCTGACGAGGCACTGTTGGCGGCGGGGTTCTAGGGCGGCGGCAACGGCCAGAGAATCGTCGTCGGGCTGAGGAATCGGATACGTCGTCGGCGCTGATGGAGAGGCACGGCCCCTGCGATGTTGTCATCGAAGACGGGACTGGCGTTTGGACAGGAATTTGTCGAGAGGGAATAACACCGGCAAGGCAAAGATTAATCAAGATATTAATCCTTGCTGTCCGATTCTACCTTTCTATAAGAATTGCATTGTTTAAATAGAGAGACGAATTTTGCCTCTAATTTTATTCTTGCCAAAACTGGTTTTTCTCCTAAAACAACTTACTAATATTTCTTTCAAAAATAATTCCTTCAATTGCTTATTAAGACTAAACAAAATATTTCTTATTTCTCCTGTCTTTGAATTTAAATTTTAAATTTATGGGTTTAAAATAATTTTGAGTTTGTCTATTACGCCCTAATGACTAAAATTACCGGACCTATTTATTCAAGGTCTTACCTAACAGTCAACCCGATGAGCCAACAATGAAATAGGTGTGCGACGAAAGAAATACACAAAAATAAATTCATGAAAGAAATATACAAAACTAAATGCATAAATAAAAATTCACGACACATAATGACGTCATGCAATTTTGGATGTGATGGAGGTTGCATCAGGTAGGCCCCTCTATTTGCTTGTTCCACTTAGAAACGTGAATGATGTTTGTGATATTATCTGTTGTTCTATGTTATTTATTTTTTATTACATATGCATATGAAGTGCTGACATGCAGGGTGATGGAGTGCTTCAGGGTCTGGTAGGGACGGCCGGGAGAATGGGTGTTTATTACACAGTTGAGGTCAGCCTTAACTGACCCACGTTACATCAAATTTTATAGGGTAAGGATCACAAGTTAGAGCTAGCTCGCGGCCAAAAAAGCCTAAGACTCATGAAGTGTACCTCCTCCTGTTTGGTAGCTTATTATGTTTCTCTAACTTTGTTTTGGGCTTGTGTGCCGAATTAGCATTAGATTGTTGTACTCATAATTTGTATGATGTGATGAATGTTGACTTGAACATTTGGCATTGTAAGGTCATAAGACGATCTGGACTCCCATGTACTTTCGTGGACAGCTTCTTGTCTTGGTTTATTGTTTTTATTGTTTATTCATGAGTTTTGAGATGAGTAGTATTCTTATATCAATTTATAATATCAAGTTTGTGGCGTCTATATGTTTTGGGACCCCGCTCGAACTCATATTATATGGTCATTGCAGGGAAGATATTACAATTTGGTATCAGAGCCAGGTTTGTGTTCAGGTTGAAGTTTAGTGAACGATTTAGTGTAATAAGATCGCGTAAAGAAGTTGTTCATATATAATTGTTTGCGGGACCATGAGTGTCCTTGTGTTCAAGTTTTGTGAATAGAACTTGATTTGTTTGCTACCATGCTTATGCCATGGTCGAAGAGAGAATGCAGGGACGTCGAGGCGCGAGAGGAGCCTATGACAAGCAACGCTACTTCTCCGGGTCCCATGGGCATGGGTGTGTCCCCGACTGACTTCTAGCGCATGCTAGCAGAGGCAATGGTAGCAGCCCAAGCTACGGCGGCGCCACAGGGCATGACACATGTTGCTCAGGTAACGACTTCTGTTATCCCAGATACGACGCATGTCATACCGGGCGGAGGGGCCAGGAAAGCAGAGTCGTTGACTAAAAGAGCTGTCATTGGGCAAGGAGACCGTCAAATGAAGTACTTTTTGAGTTCCATCCTCCAACATTCAAGGGAGTCGGCACAACGAGTGATGTCGAGGATTTCAGAACTCTTGAAAGTGGCAGAGCCCCCATAGGACAAGAAGTCTCAGTTTGCGGCCATCATGTTGAAGGATGACGCAAAGTTGCGGTGGGTGAGCCATTATGGTCGTCAGTTTCCTAAACGCACCCCGTCCATGGACGAGTTTGCGAGCGTTTTTCTGAAGCAGTATATCCCCTCTTCGACGAGGTTGGCACTTCAGAAGCAGTTTCTGCATTTGGTGCAGCGAGATAGGACGGTGGATGAGTACTTGCAGAAGTTTACTCGATTGGGTCGTTATGCGGGGACGACCATGACAGATGATGAGGAGAGGGATAAACTCTTTTATCATGGGTTGAGGGAGAACCTGAGGCAACCACTTATCGCCCTGATGAATACAGCTTTCAATGAGTTGGTCGAAACCGCTAGAATCTTGGAGAACGATATGGAGCGAACTCAGCGTCGTAAGGGTCTTGCGGCAAAACAGGGAGAAGACAGGCCTTCTCTGTCTCAAATTCTCAATGAAAGTCAGAAGGGAGTAAGAGGAGGAAGAAGCTTCGTCCCTTCACGTTAGGAGATAAGAGAGGTGCTACGTCGGGAGACTTCCATTTTAGGGGGCCACTGACGTGCTTCAGGTGTGGCAATTCGAGACACGTAGCTCAGAATTGTACTAAGGGAGGTACTGAGCCAGAGCCGAGGGAGGAGCAGTCAATGGGTTCCGGTCGTAGTTATGCGGAGAAGGGGAAGGCGGCGAAGGCAAGTGTTTCTTGTTTCCCTCCAGTGCAGTCAAGAGCTTACGGCCTTGACAGCAGGAAGCGATTCGTCAGCCCGATGTGGTAACAGGTATGAAAAGTTTAAGTTCGTTCGTTAGCTTAAAATTGGTTGCGACCTTTTGTGTTTGTTGCATGCATGTTAGGCTTCGTACAAGTTTTTGGTTCTCCTCCCAGAGTGCTTTTCGATACGGGAGCGTTACACTCTTTTCTTGCGAAAAGAATTATCCAGAGAATTGTTGTTGAGCCCTTCGAGGCGGATGTGAAGCTTAGGGTGTGCATGCCAAATGGGTCTTTCATGACTACCAGGAAGAAAGGTGCATTGGTTAGAGTATAGGCGAAGTTGACTTCGTGTTGGTGGCGGCAATCCTACCAATTGTTGAGTTTGACGTGATCATGGGGATAGACTAGCTTGCAGAGCAGCGTGCTAGTATTGCAGCATGTTGAAGGTGGTGACCCTGAGGAGTGTGGAAAAATAGGAGGTCACGTTTGAGGGCCTTAGTGGAGCGGTCTGCTCCATGATTTCGGTAATGCAGTTGGTGGGTGCAGTGAACCAGGGAGGTGTAGCGTTCGTAGCTCTGTTAGAGGTTTACTCCACAAAGTTGGCAAGTTAAAGAGGTGTCCGTGGTAGCAGAGTTTGAGGACGTGTTTCCTGAGGAGCTGTCAGGAGCACCTGCTTAGTGTGAGATTGACTTCACGATTGAACTAGTGTCGGGAGTAAGGCCGGTGTCACTGAAAGTGAGGGTAAGATCTACCTTTACTCTAGAGGGAGGGTGAATAGAGTATATTAAAATAATTTTGCAAATTAAAAAATTATTCAGCAGTGGAAGACTTGATTTATATATATGTATATTGTGTCTGCAGTGGATAAAAACTAAGTAAGCAAGAAACAAATAACAGCACACAGCAAATCAAACACAGCAACCAGAAGACACAAGGATCTATAGTGATTCCCCAATCAACCTGGGTACATCCAATCTTCTACCACCCTAGGTAGGAATCCACTGCAGGAATAGTTGATCAGGTGTCCTGGGCACCAATGAGCTTTTGATAAGGTGCTCAAAAAACAAATAAGATTTTTTGATCAGGTGTCTTGCCACCACTGAGTTTTGACAAGGTCTCAGAAACCAATCACAAAACTTTTGAAGGGAGTTTTGAGTAACCCTTTTACAGCAGAATAAAAGAAAAAGAAAAAGTTAATGTTCTTCTCTGTCAACAGTCAAAGAGAAGACTAGTGGATTGTTGTTGTCAAAGCTCCCCCTGAGATTTGTAGTTGTTCAGGAAGAGAAGCTTTGCACAGGGTGATAGGCTTTCAGTATGTTTGAGATCTCCAGCAAAGAATGATTTCAACAAAGGCTGAAATGTGATGTGTCTGGAGTCCTTGATTGATGAAGCCTTGAACACTTGAATAAGAAGAGATCTTGAAAGAATCGAATTCTTTTCTGTGTGGTGATCTCCTTCACTGTTGTATTCCTTGTGTTCTGTAAGAATTCTAACTTGTAAAACTGTAAAACTTGTGTCTCAAAATCTATTCCTTAGAATAAAAATGATCATGATACTGTCTCAATTACTGTGAGATGATATATTGAAATTCAGTCTTCTAGATAACTGTTAGCCAGTCATAAATGACTTCCTTAAATGATATCTGTCTCTGGAGGAAAGTCCTAAGAGACATTCCATTTAGTCTTCCTTGAAACTTGCTCCAGATTGATTAAAACGGCTACAAAATCCTTTGAAATAAATGCTGGATATGAATCAGATTGAATTCCATAACTGACTGAATTTGAATTCTGAAATCGTCGATCTCTCAAGAAAAGTCGTCGATCTGAGCTCGACTATCGTCGACCTGAGCTCAGAGATTGGAATTAGACTTGAGACAGAAATCGTCGATCTGAGCTCGACTATCGTCGACCTGAGCTCAGAGATCTGGATTTTGGCTAGAGACTGAAACGTCGATCTGGGCTCGGAGATCGTCGAACCGAGTTCGACGACTCGTTGAACTGAGCTCAGAGATAGTCGAACTGAGTTCGACGCCTCGTCGATCTGAGCTTGACGAGAATTGCCTTAAACTTCTGCACTTGTAATCTGATCTAGAAGGTCTTGGGGGCAGCTTTCAAACCTAAGTTTTAAGCCTTAGACCTATTCTAGTTGACCTTTAAAATTATACAATGAGGTCAAGACATATTCCTAAGGATATAGTGATCCTTACCCAAATTAGTAATAGGGTGTTCCAACAATCTCCCCCTATTTGGGTTAGAATTACTAATTACATGACATATAGGAATTAAAAAGCATATAAGCAGAAACAAAAGCAAATACAACATAGCAGAATAATGAAGTGCAACATTGCAGAAGCAGATATAAAGTCACAGCAGATAGTCAGAAATAGATGTATACTGTCAGCTTACATAATTACTCCTTTTCTTTGCTTTTTTTGAACAAGATTTCTCTGTTGGGATCTTGAGCTTCCTTCTTGGATCTTCTGTCATCAGCAGCACCTAGGGAGGTTTGAGATTTTGGTCTGGGAACAACAGCCTCTGGGTGCAGCTTCATATAACTCTCTGGATCAAAGAATTTCCTGGAGGAGTATCTCTCAAGTTCTTTCTTTCTTTGCTCAGATAAAGTGGTGATGTTTGAGGTATCTCTCCCTTGTTCTCTTGCCTTCTTTATTTGATCTAAGGCAGCCAATTCTTTCATTCTTGCTGTCCAAGAAAGGGAATTGTTTTCTGGATCTTCAAAGGGAACAGGAGGTTCATATCTGTTAATTGAATCAGCAGGAGGAGCTTTTGAAGTAACAATATCTTTAAGCTTGTAAGGGAAAGGACCAGAAGTTGAATCAATGGGGTCTTGTCCTTCCCTGTGATAAGGATGTTGTCTTGATTGTCCTCTTGAATAAACTCTGTATCCTCTTTGGTTTCCTCTGTACTGGCCTCTCCTGGATTGGTAGCCTCTTTGTTGATACCCTCTTGATTGTGATCTATCTTGAGTCTGAGAGGAGCTTTGAGTTGCAGCAAATGAGGTCTGTGAAGCAAAACCTCCACCAGTTCCTGCATCTGGTGAAGGAGGAGGAGGAGGATTATGGTGAGATGATCCTTTGTCATACTTCCTCCTCTTCTTCATTGCCTTCAGCTGGTTCCTTGAGAATTGCATCCAAGGTTCAGTTATAGGACAGTCATGCAGAATATAATAGGGAATTCATTAGCATCCTTTACTTTCTCTGGAGGAACTCTCTTTAAAGCTTTGTTTCTGGCTTTCCTCTTCCTTGCAATGGTTGCAGAGGAGTTATCAGAATCAGTTCTGAACTTGTCACTGTCTGAGCTCTGAGGATTGTCATACAATTCATCAATCCTTTTGATATACTCTTTCTGTTGTTTGGATTGTTCAGTTGAAGCAGCAGCAGCAGCAGTGACAGAAGCAACACTTGCAGAAATAACAACACTGGCAGAAACAGAAGAGATAGCAACACTAACAATTGGAGCAACAACAACATTAGAAACAGAAATAACAGCAGTAGGTTCTGAAACAATAGCAGTAGTAACAGCAGGCTCATCAACATGAACAGCAGGCTCTGAATCATTTTCCTCTGTCATCAACAAATCATCAGCAATATCATAACTAACTTCATCAGCAGCAGAATCAGCATACACAGCATCAGTAGAAGTAACACTTTCCACAGCCTTTATAGAATTGATATATGAAGATATCAGGCTGGGATCACAACTGGAAATAGGCACAATGGCCTTAGTAAGGTCTTCAGCTTCTTGAGCTGGAAGACAACTGAAGTAAAGTACATCAAATACTGACAACAGTGACCTGAGGTCTGGCAGAATTGTCATAACTTCTTCTGAAACAGACAGCATTTCTTCTTCATATGGCATCTCCCCCTGCCTAGATTCAGTATATACTGGATCAAGGCACCCCACAGAAGGGATTGCCTGAGGAGGACAGAAGGAGGAGAGCCTGGCAGATAAGTCCTGTATAGACTTAAGGAGTGGAGCCATGGAGGTCTCCAGCAAGAGTGCTAGCCTGGGAGCTAACATCTCATAGAGCTTATCTGCTAGAGCTGGAAGATCTACTTGCTCAAGGGATGCTTGAGTAGAGGTAGAGGAGAATGTGACAGAAGTTGATGGTATTGGAGGAGCTGCAGTGATGTGGAGAAATGATGTGGAAGGTAGTGAAATGGATGGTTATGATATGGGGATGGTTGAGATGGAAGTCACTGGAATGGAAATGGATGGGGTGAAGGATGGTTGAGCAAGAATGTCTTGAAGTAATTGTTGGTAAGAGGTGGAAGAGGATGGGGGCTTAAGGGGTGAGGAATGAGAATCACCCATGAAGGAATCATCTAAAAGATTGAATGATGAAAGCAGGATGGATGAATCAATGTCAAGGTGTAGATAATAGTGTAGAGGATGGAAATGGTCTTCAGTAGTTGCTGGTGGTGGTGAAGGAGTTGAGATTGGAGATGAAATGGTGATGGGGGATGAAATTGAAGAGGTGATGGTGGATGTAGGGATGTTTGAAGAAACAATGGGTGAAGATGGTGGAGATGAGGAGGCAGGCAATTCTTCCAAGAGGGCAGTTGCCTGAGGGGAAGTGACTTGTACAGTCCTTGTGCCTGAAGTTGAAACCACTTCATGAGCCCTGCTGGGTTTGGCAATTTGTCTGTCCCACTTTCTAAAGAGGGCACAGGATAATCTCTTGGAGGCATTGATGTGCATGTCACTGGAAACAAGCAGTTGAGGGCATCTGTTATGCAGAAACAGGCCTAAAATCCTCCCAAAATTAACAAAGTTCATGTTTATCTTTTTCTTAATTAAATCAAAGAATATCTCTCCCCAATTCAAATGTTTCTTATCAACTAATGCACCCATCAAATAGAATTGATACCTAGAGATGGTATCATGAGTAGAATGCTTTGCCAACAGTACCTTTCCCACAACATCTGTTAAGAATCTATACTCTATTGACAGATTTTTCTTAAGCAACTTATTAGGGTTTGCTGCTGAGTGACCCATTCTATCCAGCATACTAGCAAATTCCTCTCCAGATAACTCTACAGAATCATGCTCAGTACTCAAATGGAAGCCTTCTGTTAGGAGAGCAGGAGTTAGGGATACCTGTGTTCCTGATATTGTTCCAATCACTGTGTTCTGATCCAAGTTGTGTGCAGTATACACCCATTCCTTAATTTCATCTGCAGTTAATTTCATTCTGGTGGACATGATAGTAACCAACTGTTGTTCCTTAAACAATTCCAGAATATCCTTGAAGATTTGATCACTGCCTTCGAATGAATCCATGTTGATGTTGAAGCCGGTGTCGAACTTCATCGCTGCTAAGACTGCAACAAAGACGGCCATTGTTACCTGCAAAAATGAACAAACAAGACAAAGTGCAGAGATGTTTAGAGGGAAATAAAAGCTCTGCAGAAAGTATGAATGCGCAAAAGGGAACGACGGACGAAAAATGAATTTTATATCAGGGTTCGACGCTGAAAAGGAAAGATCGTTGAACTCCGTTCGACGATCTGGGCTTCTAAAGGAATCTGAAAGGTCTTCAACATCGTCGATCTCCGTTCGACGATATTGGAGAGCGTCGAGCTCCGCTCGACGATCTTTGACCGGAAAGAGATAGTCTAGCACTATCTGAAAAGCGCTGAACTCCGGTCGACGATTTCTGGGAACGTCGATCTCCGTTCGACGATCTTTGGGAAAAACATCGAGCGCAGTTCAGAGATCAGAAACAACCTATAGACACTAGAAAAATCAAGTTTTTAACCTAGTCTTGGTCAATTTTAAGGTTTTTAAATCTTAGATCTTAATTTAAGCTTCATCCATCTAACATTCCTAACTGATTCAGGAAGAATGTGCGTTTCTTTTCATCCAATGGTTTGGTGAAAATATCTCCCCTTTGCAAATCAGTTGGGATATATTGAAGTTCAATTTTATTTTTCTCAACATTATCTCTTAAAAAGTGATGTCTCATCTCTATATGTTTTGTCCTACTATGAAGAACTGGATTTTGTGCTATAGAAATAGCACTGATGTTATCACAAAATATTTTTGACTTATCTAGGTTGTAATCATAGTCTAGGAGCTGATTTTGAATCCATAAAATCTGTGAGCAACAACTACCTGCTGTCATGTATTGAGCTTCAGCAGTTGATGTGGACACAGATGTTTGTTTCTTACAAAACCAGGAGACAAGTCTGTCACCAAGAAACTGGCAAGTTCCACTGATGCTTTTTCTGTCTACTCTACATCCAGCATAATCAGCATCTGAAAATCCAGTTAATTCAAATCATGAGCCTTTTGGATACCAGAGACCTAGATTTGGACAACTTTTCACATACCTAAGAATCCTTTTTACTAATGTTAAGTGTGACTCTCTAGGGCTTACTTGGAATCTAGCACATATGCATGTAGCAAACATTATGTCAGGTCTACTAGCTGTAAGCAGTGTTGTGGATATCGGCCGATATGTCCGACATGTCGGCCGACATGAAGGTTTGGGAGCAAAAACGACACAAAACCGGCATAAATTCTCTTTGTGGCGTTTTGAAAATATCGGTCCGGCATGTCGGCACCAAATAACGCCCATATCGGGCGTTATTTTAAAGTTTAATTTTTTTATTAAAAAAATCAGTTTATTATTTATTAATAATAAAATGAGCTCAGCGGGGTCGGGCATCTGTTTTAACTCCTCCGACCCCGCTCATTTCATTTCATCCCGCTGCCCCAGCTCTCCCCGTCGCTCTGCCCTAGCTCTCCTCGTCGCTCCTGCCCTAGCTCTCCCGCGAGCGCCGGCGGCACTATCTTTCTGGTTATTTCTTCTCCCTGCTCGTTGGTGCTCTCTGGTTCTCTGGTTCTCCGGTGCTCTCTAGCTCGTTGGTGCTCTACCTCTCTCGTGCGTTGTCGGCACTCTATCTCTCTGGTTCTTTCTTCTCCCTGCTCGTTGGTGCTCTCTGGTTCTCTGGTTCTCTAGTTATCTGGTGCTCTCTAGCTCGATGGTGCTCTCCCTCTCTCGCACGATGTCGACACTTTATCTCTCTGGTTCTTTCTTCTCTTTGCTCGCTGGTGCTCTCTGGTTTTCTTGTTCTCTGGTGCTCCTAGCTCACTGGTTCTTTCCTCTCCCTGTTCGCTGCTGCTCTCTCGGCTGGTTCATTCTTCTCCTACCTCCCCCTCTCAATCTATCGCTCTGCATTTCGTTTTTTGTAGTGCTAGCTGTCGGTTGTAGCATGGTGGCTGCCTTGCGGGTTGTTACTGGTGATTGCCGACCCATTTAGTTGTTGGTGGCTGCCCTGTTGCTTTATTTGTCTTATTAGTTGCTGCTAGAAGCATTCATTGATTGCCCTGTGCATGCTCTCTGGGCTAAAAGAAAGAACCAGAGACATGTTGTTGGACATGTCGGTCCACTATTTTATTTGCGGTTGCCTTTCTGGTTGTAGCATAGTGGCTGCGCTGTTGCTTTATTTGTCTTATTAGTTACTGTTTTATTCTTATTTGACACGTTTATTAATCAACAAATGATTTGAAATACCCCTATTAATAGCTATTTATCCAACTTCATTTTGCAATCAATGATACATGTATATCCAATCACATTTGTAGTTGCCCTGCTGATTTGTGTCTTTTAATAAATAAAATGTGATATGCTTTGAAAATTTGAATAATATTTGAATGCTTTGTTCATTTTGCAATCAATTATTGTATGTATTATTTAACTCTTTTTAAAAATTTACAGATACATTCTAAAAAGAGAAATAAACTTGATAGCAAGAGATTGAACGATTTAGTATTTGTAAAGTTCAATGCTTTGCCGAAGTCGAAATATTCAGAGACATCTCGGGATCCATTGGCAGCTAAGAATGTTGATTCTGGAATGGTACAAGAGTGGATGGTGAATGTTGATCCTGAGGAGGATGAAGATGAAGATGACGATGATGAAGTCTTTCCTGGCGAGGGGCTGACATGGACGCAAATTGACAATATAGTCGACGCTGATCATGATGAAAAGAGACCACAAAAATTAGCTACAAGCAAAGAAGTGGCAATTAGTTATCAAAGAAGGGGAAAGAGAAAAATATCTGAAGTGGACGGGGAGATCTAGAGGGTTCATCGAATGAAGATCATATTCTATCTACTCTGCCGACTATAGATGAGTTTTTAGATGATGAATAATGATGTATGTTTGAAATTTGATTTTTGAAATTTTAATCTTAAAATCACTAGTTTTGCAAATTTTCATCTTTAAAGTGTTGTATGTTAAATGCTATATATAGTTTTTAATATTTAAAAGTTAAATAGGTTGTAGAATAGGTAGTACTGTGATATGTATAAAAATAAAAAAATAACATTTAATTACATATATAATTAATTAAATATTAAAATCTGATATATGAAATATCCCCGATATATCCTCCGATATATAAAAAAAATTGACATGAAAACCCAAACCGATGTGTCCCCGACATCTGACATCTGCAAAATTGGCTGTAAGGTACAATAAAGAGTCAATCATTGCTCTATAGGTTGTCTGATCAATAGGTTTCCCATGTTCATCAGCATCTAATACAGCATTAGTAGGCATAGGTGTTTTCATGCATGATGCTTCAGACATACCAAATTTCTTAACCAGTTCTTTTGCATACTTGGTTTGAGAAATGAATATGCCATCAACATGCTGTTTGACTTGCAATTCTAGAAAGAAGGAAAGCTCACCTATGCTACTCATTTAAAATTTAGAATGCATTAGGTTGGAAAACCTTTTGCACAAATTTGACTCAGTAGATCTAAAGATAATGTCATCTACATAAATTTGCACTAGTAGGGTATTGGACTTATGGGTTCTAATAAAAAAAGTTTGGTCTACTCTACCCCTTATAAAATCATTTTTCAAAAGAAAATATGCTAAGGTTTCATACCATGCTCTAGGAGCTTGCTTGAGACCATATAATGTTTTATGCAATTTAAAAACATGATCAGGATGAGTTGGAGAGAAAAAACCTAGGGGTTGTCTAACATAGACTTCTTCCTTGATATCTCCATTGAGAAATGCACTCTTTACATCCATTTGATAGACCTTGAATCCCTTGTGAGCTGCATAAGCTAGAAATATTCTTATGGCCTCCAATCTTGCAACTGGTGCAAAAGTCTGGTCATAATCTATTCCTTCTTCTTGTGAGTATCCTTGTGCAACTAGCCTTGTCTTGTTCCTGACAATAATTCCTTGATCATCCAACTTGTTTCTGAACACCCATTTTGTTCCAACAATGGAGTGATCCTTTGGCCTTGGCACTAGCTCCCAAACTTTGTTCCTTTCAAATTGATGTAACTCCTCTTGCATTGCAATAATCCAGTGTGGATCTTGTTCTGCATCTTGTATGGATTGAGGCTCAATTCGAGATAGAAAGCAGGTGTGCATCAGGTTTTGGTTGACCTGATTTCTGGTTTGCACACCAGTTGAGATGTCTCCAATCACTTGGGAGATTGGATGATCTCTTGAAGTTACTAAATCAACAGGGGGTGTTGATTGTTCACCAACCTGTGTTGTTGTTTTCTCATGTGGAACAACAACTGGCTCTTCAATGTGATTCTCACCAAGATGTTGAGTGTCATCTTCATCTTCACTACTTTCACCTCTTTGTTGGATTGGTGAATGTGTTGTATCCTTTTCTATAATGTGTAACCTGTCCAAATTTTCTGAAAGAGAATGTACCTGCAAAGGTTCTATGGTAGAAGTATTCTTCTCCTTATAAGACATGTTAGTTTCATCAAAAGATACATGTACAGATTCTTCAATTTTAAGAGAAGATTTGTTATACACCCTATAAGCTTTACTGATCATGGAGTATCCCAAAAACACTCCTTCATCAGTTTTGGCTTGAAATTTTGCTATGTACTTCTTGTCATTATTGTGTATGTAACAAATGCAACCAAAAATTTTGAAATAATCTACTTTAGGTTTCTTCCCTTTGAGTAATTCATAGGGAATCTTGCCCTTTACCTTATGTATCAAACTTTTATTCAACACATAGTTTGAGGTGTTCACTGCCTCTGCCCAAAATGATAGAGGAAGGTGAGCATCTGTCAACAATGTAGTAGCAGATTCAATAAGGGTTCTATTTTTCCTTTCAGCTACCCCATTTTGTTGAGGAGTTCTAGGAGCTGAGAAAGCGTGTCTGATCCCTTCACTCTGACAGAACTCTTGCATAAGATGAAAATCAAACTCTGTCTCATGATCACTTCTGATCAGGGCAATGTCAGTATTGAACTCAATCTGTATGCATTTGAGAAACTCTGTCAAACACTTAAAGTTATCAGACTTCTTCCTCAGAAAGAACACTCATGTGAATCTAGAGAAGTCATCTACAACCACTAAAGTGTAAGATTTCCCTCCTAAGCTTTGTACTGTAATGGGTCCAAAAAGATCCATGTGTAACAGATACAAGATCCTAGGTGAATCACTCTTATTAAGTGACTTGAAACTATTTTTAGTTTGCTTGCCTAACTGACAAGCCCTGCAAAGTCCTTCCTTCTTGTAGGGGCCAGAAGGTAGTCCTCTAACAAGATTGTCTTTGGATAGCCTAGCAATGGTTCTAAGGTTTATATGTCCTAATCTCTTATGTCATAGTTCATTTGATTTACTAATAGAATTGAACAAGCAGATATCTACCTTAGTTGAATGAAAATCTACAAGATAGATGTTACCTTTCCTTTTACCTGTAAACACAGTTGTGTTGTCCTCTGATCTGATTTTGCATGAGGATTTGTTGAATGTCACCTGGTAGCCTTCATCACACAATTGACTGATGCTGATTAAATTGTGCTTCAGTCCTTCCACATAGGCAACCTTCTTGAATGTGACTGACACAATTTGGACTGCATCATATCCCTTGGTCTGTCCAAAGTTTGAATCTCCAAATATGACTTTGGGTCCAAGCTTGGCTTTGAAGGATGTTAGATTATCCTTGCTTCCTGTCATGTGCTTTGAGCACCCACTATTCAGATACCATTGCTGGTTTATTGTTGGATAGGTCTTCACCTGCATACATAATAATTTACTTGTTTTTGACCCAGTTTACCTTGGGCCTAGGTTGATAACCTTTAAATTATGAAATAAAAGACATCCCTGGCTGACTCTTATAACCTTCAGGATGATATCTCCTAGGAGGTATTATCCATTCAGCATAAGGGTTAAAGCTTTGGGATGTAGGACCTCTAGGATTGAATTTTGATTTACCCTTAAAAATTTGTTCAAAGCTCTGATCTCTGTTCGACGATCTCTGAGCTGAGTTCGACGATCTTGGGTAAGATCGTCGAGCTCCATTCGAAGATCGACTTTGCCAGAGTTCAGAGTTCAGCGATCGTCGACCTGAGTTCGACGATTCAGCTTGAGAACGCTGAGCTCCATTCGACGATCGTCGAGCTCTGTTCGACGTTTTCCGTTGAACCTTGTTTTTCTTAGGAAAATCAGAATTCTTCATAGCTACCTCTACAACACCCTTTCCTTTATCTGAGATAAATTTAATTGGGGTTGTTAATACTATAGGTTGGCTGGATGAAGAACCCAAGCCCAGTATACTGTTAAGTCTTGAGTTCACTGTGCTTGTGATGTCCATCAGTCTGATGCTTCTCCCATTAAAGGATTCTTCAAACTTCTTTGCCTGAGATAGTTCACTTTTCAGTGAGGCTATCTCCTCCCTACAGCATTCTAACTCCTCAGAGAGTTTGAGGTTATCTGATTTTAAAGTGTTATGTTCAGATAGTTGATTTCTGAGAGAGATAATCTCCTTCTCAGACTTGAGTAGGTCAAAACATAGTGCCTTAAATTCAAATTTAAAGTCCTCTGAATTGAAATCAAAAGAATCTATTACCTGATCTTCTTCAGCTTCATGTTCAGATTCAGATTCTGATTCTTGTTCTGCATCAGAATTATGTTGAGAGACATTGATAGTCATAATGCAGAACTCCTGCATCAGAATTCTGCATCATCTTCATCATCACTTGAGCTTGATGAAGCCTTTGATTCCTCTTCAGTCTCACTCCAGGTTTCAGATACAAATCCTTTCCTGGTGTGTTAGTTCTTGCTAGAGGAGGATTTGTCATTGTTGTTTCTTCTGAAGTCTTTGTCTCTTCTCCTGCCTTTCTTGTCTTTCTTGTCCTTATTTTGGTTTTCTGGACAGTCAGGCACAATGTGACCTGGTTTCCTGCATCCAAAACAAATAATTTCTTTGTTACTGGACTTGTCATACCTTGGCTTTTCATGGCCTCTGGATGACCTTTTACCTGAAATCTTTCCTGGTCATCTTGTAAAATCTTTTGGCCAGTAGACCCAATAGCTCTTCATTGCCTGTGACTTTGTCTTCAGGCTGTTCTTCTGTAGCTTTGAAAGCAATTGTCTTCTCCTTCCTTGTTGCTGGAGAAGCTATCTTTTGCTCTTCTTCTCTATTCTTGATAAGCAGCTCATAAGACTTGAGCTGCCCAATAGAGCTTCAGTGGTGATCTCATTTAGGCTTCTGGCATCCTTGATTGGCCAGATCCTTGAATCCCAAGTGCTGGGGAAGCACATTAGGATCTTATCATTGAGTTCAGTCAATGAGATCTCCTTGTCCAAAATCTTCAGTTCACTGACAATTAGACTGAGTCTGTTGTACATGTCAGCAACTGACTCAGTTTCTCCCTTCTTGAAATTCTCATACTGGGTTATGAGATGGGATCTTCTATCCTTTCTTTCATCAGCTGATCCTGACACAAGCTCAGATAGCTTGTCCCAAATTTCTTTTGCTGAGTTGCATTCAGCCACTTTTTGAAATGTCATCAGACATAGTCTGAGCCAATATGTTCATTGCCTTGGCATCAGCAACTTTCCACTTTTTGATTTCTGCATCTGTTCCTGAGGGGGGTGAAACAACATTTATACTTGTAGTTGCTGGAGGTCTTGGACACACTATCAAAACAAAATTAAAGATGTCCTCATCAATAGAATTCATGTATAATTTAATTCTTGTCTTCCAAAGTGCAAACTTAGAAAGATTGCACAATGGAAATCTGATGTTAGCATAATCTTTGTTTTGTGCCATAGTTTTATATGAAAATAAATATAATAAAAGTAATAACCCTCTATTAAAGATTGATCTTATCAGAGATCTTTTGGTTCAGGTGTTAGCCTGTAGGAACAACCAATCTGATGAGGATTTAGTTGTTAAATAACCAACCTCCCTCTGATACCAATTGAAAGTGAGGGTAAGATCTACCTTTACTCTAGAGGGGGGTGAATAGAGTATATTAAAATAATTTTTCAAATTAAAAAATTATTCAGCAGTGGAAGACTTGATTTATATATATGTGTATTGTGTTTGCAGTGGATAAAAACTAAGTAAGCAAGAAACAAATCACAGCACACAGCAAATCAAACACAGCAACCAGAAGACATAAGGATCTATAGTGGTTCCCCAATCAACCTGGGTACATCCACTCTTCTACCACCCTAGGTAGTAATCCACTGCAGGAATAGTTGATCAGGTGTCCTGGGCACCAATGAGCTTTTGATAAGGTGCTCAAAAACTAAATCAGATTTTTTGATAAGGTGTCTTGCCACCACTGAGTTTTGACAAGGTCTCAGAAACCAACAACAAAACTTTTGAAAGGAGTTTTGAGTAACCCTTTTACAGCAGAATAAAAGAAAAAAAAAGAGTTGATGTTCTTCTCTGTCAACAGTCAAAGAGAAGACTAGTGGATTGTTGTTGTCAAAGCTCCCCCTGAGATTTGTAGTTGTTCAGGAAGAGAAGCTTTGCACAGGGTGATAGGCCTTCAGTATGTTTGAGATCTCCAGCAAAGAATGATTTCAACAAAGGCTGAAATGTGATGTGTCTGAAGTCCTTGATTGATGAAGCCTTGAACACTTGAATCAGAAGAGATCTTGAAAGAATAGAGAAATTCTTTTCTGTGTGGTGATCTCCTTCACTGTTATATTTCTTGTGTTCTGTAAGAATTCTAACTTGTAATCCTGTAGAACTTGTATCTCAAAATCTATTCCTTAGAATAATAATGAGCATGATACTGTCTCAATTACTCTGAGATGATATATTGAAATTCAGTCTTCTAGATAGCCGTTAGCCAGTCATAAATGACTTCCTTAAATGATATCTGTCTCTGGAGGAAAGTCCTAAGAGACATTCCATTTAGTCTTCCTTGAAACTTGCTTCAGATTGATTAAAATGGCTATAAAATCCTTTGAAATAAATGCTGGATATGAATCAGATTGAATTCCATAACTGACTGAATTTGAATTCTGAAATCGTCGATCTCTCAAGAAAAGTCGTCGATCTAAGCTCGACTATCGTCGACCTGAGCTCAGAGATTGGAATTAGACTTGAGACAGAAATCGTCGATCTGAGCTCGACTATCGTCAACCTGAGCTCAGAGATCTGGATTTTGGCTAGAGACTGAAACGTCGATCTGGGCTCGGAGATCGTCGAACCGAGTTCGACGACTCGTTGAACTGAGCTCAGAGATAGTCGAACTGAGTTCGACGCCTCGTCGATCTGAGCTCGACGAGAATTGCCTTAAACTTCTGCACTTGTAATCTGATCTAGAAGGTCTTGGGGGCAGCTTTCAAACCTAAGTTCTAAGCCTTAGACCTATTCTAATTGACCTTTAAAACTATACAATGAGGTCAAGACATATTCCTAAGGACATAGTGATCCTTACCCAAATTAATAATAGGGTGTTCCAACAGTCACGACCTCCGTTTAGGATGGCATCGAAGGAGTTGGCAGAGCTCAAAGTCCAATCGCAAGAGTTGTTGGAAGAAGAGTACATTAGACTAAGCTCTTCGCAGTGGAGTGCGTCGGTGTTTTTTTTGAAGAAGAAAGATGGTAGTATGCAGCTGTGCATAAACTATCGTGAGTTGAATAAGCTGACCGTCAAGAATAAATACCTAATTCCGCGAATTGATGATTTGTTAAACCAGTTGATAGGGTCGGTGGTGTACACCAAATTGGACCTAAAATCAAGGTATTACCAGTCGCGTATTCGAGAGGAGAACATTCCCAAGACAGCGTTTGGGACGAGGTATGGTCATTTCGAGTTCTCGGTGATGTCGTTCGGTTTGACGAACACGCCATCGATGTTCATGGATTTGATGAACCGAGTGTCTTGGCAGTACTTGGATTTGTTTGTGGTGGTATTCATCGACAATATCCTAGTGTACTCAAAGTCAAAGGCGGAGCATGAGACTCACTTAAGAGTGGTTTTGCAGATTCTGAGAGAAAACCAGCTTTATGTTATGTTCTCGAATTGCTAGTTCTGGTTAGAGAAAGTAGCATTTTTGGGCTATGAGGTCAGTGGTGTTGGGGTGGCGGTGGATTCGGCGAAAGTTGAAGTCATTAGAAATTGGCCTATCCTGAGAACCGAGGCAGAGGTCAAGAATTTCCTTGGATTTCCAGTTATTACAGAAGGTTCATGGAGAACTTCTCGAGGATAGCATTGCCACTCACTTCTCTTACTCGCAAGGATCAGAAGTTCGTATGAATGTCGGAGTGCGCCCGAGCATTCGAGGCCTTGAAGGAAAGGTTAATGTTTGTTTCAGTCCTAAGCCTTCATAGTGGGACCGAGGGATTTCAGATTTTCAGTGAAGCATCGGGTTGTGGGTTAGGTTGCGTGCTACTGTAGCATGACAACGTAATAGCTTATGGGTCTAGACAATTAAAGGCTCATGAGAGAAATTACCTCGTCCATGATTTGGAGTTGGCGGCGATGATTTTTTCTTTGAAGTTGTGGCGACATTACGTGTATGGCGCAAGGGTGGAGATCTTCACGGGCTATAAGAGCCTGAAGTATCTCTTGGATCAGAAAGATTTGAACATACAACAGCGCGGGCGGCTCGAGTTGCTTGGGGACTACAACGTGGCGATTCAGTATACGCCAGACAAGGCCAATGTTGTGGTTGCCCCCTTGAGTAGAAAACATTCCGAGCAGGGGAACTGGATTGAGGTGCATGATGAACGGTTGGTGCAAGACTTCGAGTCTCTTAGCATTGTTTGCATGGCTAGAGGTGAGTCTAACATGACACAGTTGAATTGGATAGAGTTGCAGTGCGACTTGTCTGATCGTTCACGGGAGGCAACCAGTGTGGATGTAGAGTTCCAGTAATTGGTGGAGGAAGCTCAGAAAGGTGAAGGCAGTGCCTTGGAGGTGGTCGATGGGATCCTAAAGAGGAATGGAAGGGTGTGCGTACCGCAGTTCGGCATAACTCCGTGAGGAGTTGATGTTCGAAGCGCACTTTACAAAGTATTCCATTCATCCAGGCAGTACGAAGATATACTTGGATATGAAGAAATTCTTTTGGTGGCCTGAGATGAAACGGGATATAGCTTCATATGTGAGTCGGTACAAGACTTGTGTCTTGGCGAAGGCCGAGTGTCAGAGGTCGGGCGGGTTTTTGAAGCCCCTTCCAATTCCAGAGTAGAAATTTGATGACATCTCCATGGATTTTGTGCATGGTTTGCCTCGGTCTCCGCAGGGTAATGATGCAATTTGGGTGATTGTGAATCATTCGACCAAAGTGGCTCACTTCATTCCGAACCTGAAGGATGATAGCGTAGAGAAGTTAGTAGAGCTCTATGTTTGGAACATAGTGCGATTACATGGGATCCCGAAGAGTATTGTGATTGATCGGGATGGACGATTCACGTCCAATGACTGGAGGTTAAACCAAAGGAGCTTGGGCACCAAGCTTAAGTTTAGTAACGCGTTCAATCCGCAAACCGATGGCCAAACGGAGAGGACAAATCGTACATTAGAAGATATGTTGAGAATGTGTGCTCTTGATTTCGGCAAGAGGTGAGAATACCATCTGTTTATGGTGGAGTATCCTACAACAATAGTTTCCAAGTGAGTATCCAGATGGCTCTGTATGAAGCGTTGTATAACAGGAGGTGTCGAACGCCGATGTCTTGGGTAGAGGCGGGAGACACCCAGCTTTTGGGCAAGAAAGCAGTGGCAGATACTTGTGAGTTGGTACGGACGATCCAAGAGTGCATGAAAGTTGCTTAAGATCGGCAGGCAAAATATTTCAACGCGCGTCATAGGAATGTGAAGTCAGTAGTGGGCGATATGGTCAACTTGAAGATCAAGCAATTCAAAGGTGTTTCGAGAATTCGGCGACTCAAAAAGTTGAGTCCATGGTTTCTAGGTTCGTTCGAGGTTACGGGGAGCATAGCCGAAGTAGCCTACCGGTTGGCATTGTCCGAAGAGCTGAGTGGATTACACAATGTTTTCCGCATCTCGGGGTTGAGAAAGGTTTTGGTGGAGCCTATTGATGTGGTCGAATCAGTGGCAGTGTTTGTGACAAAAAATTTGAGGATGATGGTTCATCCGGTTTCCGTGGAGAACTCTGAAAACCGGCGTTTGTAGAAAAAAGAAGTCAAGCTCAAGAAGATGCTTTGGGACAATTGCGGGCGAGACGAATTTTCTTAGGAGCAAGAGCAAGCAATGCGCGAAGACTTCCCATAGCTGTTTTCTTAAGGTGCGTATTTATGTTCTGTAGCACTTTCAAATTTTGAGGATGAAATTCTTTTAAAAGAGGTGGAGTTGTAACACCCCAAAAATATTTGTCCTAAAGGTAGAGAGTGTCATTTGACGCTGCGTCGAGTTCTTATCGACATAGGTGTGTCGAGTGGATGTCGATGTTGCGTTGAGTTCCCATCGACGCATGTGCGTCGAGTGGCTATCGACGCTGCGTCGAGTTGTTATTAACGAAGGTGCGTCGAGAGGATGTCGACGTTGCGTAGAGTTCCTATCGACGCAGGTGCGTCGAGCGGATGTCGATGCTGCATTGAGTTCCCATCGACGAAAGTGTGTCGAGTGGATGTCGACGTTGCATCGAGTTCCCTTCGACGCAAGTGCGTCAAGTGGATGTCGATGATGCGTCGAGTTCCCATCGACGCAAGTGCGTCGAGTGGATGTCAACGCTGCGTCAAGTTCTTATTGACGCGGGTGCGTCGAGTGGCTGTCGACGTTGCGTCGAGTTCTTATCGACGCGCGTCACAGTAGGGTGTCATGAACTGGTTTCATAAACTAGCGATTTTTGGGTGTCCGATCTTTAGGGGCTTGATCCAATGGCCCAATTCTTGTGTTCGTGAACCCTACAAAGGGAAAAGGAGTTTTCCCCTCAGAATTTTTGTCTTTCGTGACTTGGTGGGCGTGAGCGGGAAAGAGAGTAGAGGAGGAAGAAGACCAAGATCTTCCATCGTTGGAGCTTCGGAGCTCCGTTTGCCGATCAGAGACCAGATTTTGTGGAGGGGTGTGAAGGCGAACACGTTCATCCACGCTATTCAGGGTCTCCATGGCAAGAAAGAGGTTTTGTAAGGTAACGACATCTCTCCTCCCAGTCTTAGGATGCGTGCATGATATCTTTTCTTCATGTCTTTATTTTCTGCAATTTCATTACACTTGATCTCTCTAATAAGAGGCGTTTGGGTCGCCTTGGTTCAAGAGGAACCACCAGGTCGATTGTGTCTGTCCCTGATATTCTTTGCATTAAAAAACCGCTTTGTTAGTAGATTAGGCATTGTGGGTGAAGCCGAAGTCGCGACCGGTTGTCCGTTTTGGTGATATTGCATGACATGCATATTAGGGATTTTTGCTAGAAATCTGATAGCGGTGAAGACGTCATCATGATGCCCTTATTTTTCGTATGAGAATGAACGTTGGCTAGGGCAGGAAATGTATGTGGTGGATTGTGATGTCTGTTTGAATGTGAGGTTGTGACTTTGTCTTTGTAGTCGGCCGGCTAGCCCGTGATGTTGTGATTCACATGTGGAGAGTGTCCTAGTAAGGCAAGACCCCTCTTGTGAAAACGGATGAGGATGTCTACGGTTTTGGACAAACTTGATGGTGTTGTGATCCATGTGTGGGTGAGGTCTAAGCGGGAGTTCTAAGCATCGATTGAGCTAGAGTTGGTGAAAAGGCGAGAACGGTAGAGCTGATAGACAGGACTGATGGTGTTTTGATCCATGTGCGAGTGGGGTCTCAGCGGGAGTTCTCGGTCTTGGGCTTATATGTCTTTACATAAATGAGAGTGTTCATGTAATTGATGTGACATGATGTTGTGTGATAATATAATAGAATCATACACGATATAATAGGGTGTCGTTGGTGAAATTTAGGTTTGCATACATGTTGCATTGCTAGGCCCCTATATTTACCTGTTTAACTTAGAAACGTGAATGATGCTTGTGACACCATTACCTATTGTTCAATGTTGTTTATGTTAGATTACATATGCATACGAAGTGCTGACCTGCAGGGTGATGGAGTGGCCTGGGGTCCGTTAGGGATGGCTGGGAGGAGGGGTGTTTGTTACATAGTTGAGGTTAGCCTTACCTGACCCATGTTACATCAAATTTTTACAGGGCAAGGATCGCAAGTTGGAGCTAGCTCGCGGTAAAAGACGAGCGAAGCAGAAGACGTCTTGCTAACGGAGCAGAGCAAAATCTATACCAGTGGTTGGCGGAGGAGTGGTCTGAGAGCACGCAGAGGAAAGGATGTCCATGCGTGAGCATGAAATGAAGAAGAAAGGTAAGCGGCTTTGATCATCTTCAACTATGAATGCAATCGCCTGGGACTGTGACTTCTACTGCGATCGTTTTCGACCAGCAACATCGTTAATATAGTCATCCACATGGACCACGAGAGTTGCTCTAAGCAGACAAAGGATCGGCGAGTCTATCGACGTCATAGAGAGGAGCAGATTCAACTGAGGCAATCTAATAGAAAAGAGAAAGGAGGGTTGAATATAGTGCTTCCCGCAACCTAGGAGCATGTGAAGGGGAAGCGGCTAGGGGCAAGCATAAAAAACCGCAAATCGCAAAAACTGCCTGCACTGCACAAACCACACCGATTCTTAAATAGCATCGCATAGTTCCGGTACGGTGCGCTTTTGAACTTTTACAAACCGAGCATGGTTCGGTGCGGTGCGGTTTTCGGATCTTTAAAACCGCACCACACTGACTAATCACATTTATATATTTTCATGAACATGTGACAGATTACATACGTCTAAATAAAAGTATAACTTATAAATTATTAATTAATAATATTCATTAACTAATTATATTAGTGCATATAGTTACTTTTTTCTTTAGTTTGTTTATTTTCTATCAATTTATTAATGAATTTGTTGATTTGTAGGTTTTCATTAAATGCAAATAGTATCATAATGGTTCATGCTCTAACCATAAATGTGTATTCACTAGCATTCTCTTAATATTTCAATATTTGAATGATAAATAAAGCTACAATTATGTAGATGTTGTGCGTATATAGGACTTAAACCATTCAGATTCATTATATTTACATTGGATGTGTCATTACATATGCAGCTAAAGCAGTCATATCATGATCGAGAATTGTAGTATCCAAAGATCTATTATTTGCTTGTGGTTGATTTTGTAGTATTTGGGTTTCAAAGATATATGTATCATACATTTTTTCATGATAATATAACTCATGCAACTATGTTTTTGCCCATATTTTACATCTTATTTCACCTCACATTATCTTTTTGGTGTCTATGTACATCGCATTCAAAAACTGCATTGAAACCCCAACCGCATCGCAAAAAACCGCACCAAAACAAAACCGCACCGCGTAATTTCGGTGTGGTGTGGTTTTCATCGGGACAAAACCGCGCTCATGTGGTGCGGACCATGCGCAGTCCGCCGCGCCTCAGCACAGCTGAGACGGGCGATGTGCCCCAGGCGCGCCTCAGGCGCGCCCAGGCGCGCCTAGGCGCGCGCCTTACAGGCTCCCAGGAGCACCAAAGGCGCGCCTGGGTCTTTCAAGGTATTTTTTTAAAAAAAAAATTTAATATGGTCAAAAACATGATCCTAGACGCACCCGAGGCACCCCAATTGACCGAATTGGGCGCCCAATTCGCTGAAATTGAGCGAATTGGGCGCCCAATTCGCTGAAATTGAGCGAATTGGGCGCCCAATTCGCTGAAATTGAGCGAATTGGGCTCCCAATTCGCTGAAATTCAGTGAATTCACTCAATTTCAGCGAATTGGGCGCCCAATTCGCACAATTTCAGCGAATTGGGCGCCCAATTCCAACAATTTCAGCGAATTGGGCGCCCAATTCCAACAATTTCAGCGAATTGGGCGCCCAATTCCAACAATTTCAGCGAATTGGGCGCCCAATTCGCTCAATTTCAGCGAATTGGGCGCCCAATTCGCTCAATTTCCTTTTTCCCCAATTTTTGCGCCTCACGTGCCTCAGGCGCGCGCCTGCGCCTTGCGCCTTGCGCCTAGGCTCCAGGGGCCCTTTGCGCCTCGGTGCGCCTTGCGCCTTTGATAACTTAGGGTGCGGTTGCGGTTTGGACCAAAACCGCACCAAACCACAACGTGCACGCCCCTAGAAACAACAAATCAGACCAATTGATAGATATTCGATATCGTCGAATTGAATGCACTATATTAATACAAATCAAGATATAATATATCGATATATGCTTAATATCCAACTTTTGAGGGTAGGTTCCGCCTAATAACTCTTCTCTCCTGTGAGAGTCTAAACAACAAAATTGATTGAAGATACTCAAATGACTCCCCACCACTATCATATATATGCAGAAATAGGGCATTCAATGAAATTACAAAAAACTCACTTAGGGTTACATAGACCATAGACGAGCAAGATTACGATGATAGCGCTTGGCCAAGTGGTTGTGGGTCCATAGGATCGTATACGTATCAAGGAGTCATATGTATCAACCAACATAACTAAGATCATGGATAACAGACATGTTTTTGTTGTGCGGAAAATTGAAGTAAATGAACTTGAAGTATTAAACTCTACCTGATAAAATAATGAGTAACAAACCTAATTATAGTAAGGTCAATTGCAAGAAAATTTTACAGCTTATTTATTACAAATATATTTACCTTGATTAGCTGCCGAATCCCGTCTCTCACAAACTTGAACAAGATAGTTGGGAAACTCAACGTTAACATCAGTCTCCAGGAATGCAACAGACTTGAGAAACTTGCTGCTCAGTACAGCGCCATCTTCGTTCAACAATGTAATCTGACATCACGGAAATATAAAAAACTGTTATATCATGCATATGAATGGCTTCTTGTTGGTGTTTAAAGAGTACCAAAAGATGCTAAAAATATATTAAATTTATAGGGGTACCGCCGATGGTAACAGATCCAGCGAACAGGAACTTGAATTTTAAATCCTTAACAAGTATGCACAATGACTATTTATAGTCCTACTCCATCTGCCCTAATTGGGTCATTCCACTGTGAGAGACAATCAACCTAGGGTCCGTTCGGCGCGCAGGAATTGACTTTCTGGAATTGGCTTTGGACAGAAAACCAATATCAGAAAACCAATTATGTTGTTCGGCTGCAGAATGGAATTCAGTGAACAGAACTGATATTCATATATAAAAGTTGTTCGGCTGAACGATGGAATTGACTTTTCGAATATAAATTTTTTAAAATTTTTATTTCCAAAATTTAAGCATAAAATTAAAGTACTAATAAAAACTGAAATTCATAAACATTGCAAAGGATTTAATTCATACGCATTGTCCATAAATAAAAGTACATTAAAAACAAATGATATAGATAAGAAGTCCATCGCTCAGAAGTAGTATGAAACTAGCGATCAAACTGCATTCGCAGTCATGTGCCCTTCAACTTGTCTGGGAGTCTCTTGAATATGTCACGCTTGACACTATCATGACACAGTATATCCAAGGCCCTAAGAAAATCACTCTTCCAAATCAGTCATCTGAGCAAGTGCAACATAAATTTCATCAACATCACCAGGAGACAAGGTCCCCACAGCTACTTGCACGGAGTCAGCCAATTTTTCTATGATCACTGCTACTGAGTCATTTTGTCCGGCTCGCTTTCTCCTCCTTCTACTGTTTCCTTCTCCATCCACTCTTAGATGTCTCTTGTGTACTAGTTGTTTTTTCTTCCATGCACTCTGCATCTATCTCTTTTTCCGCATCTGTTGCGGTCGCAACATGACTATCAGTCGCTCTATCAGTCCCGCATAACACAGCCAAATAAGACCAATTCACAATAACCTTATATCTATAATATTTCACTGAAGGATGGGTCTACAATAATACAATTCAAAGAATTATTTACAATTTAAAAAATTTCAATTACACTACCTTTATAAATATACCAAATTACCAATCAATAAAAAAACTTACCTTCACATAATTTGCTCATACTTCCTCACTGTCCACCTTCACCATGTTCCTTTCCTAGTCCCATCCAAACCCTGAGGTGTCCAGCATTGCACTAACCTCGACGTAGTACTTGTTCAAAGTCTTTAGACGTGTTGTTAACTTCTCCTTGCTTGTTTCTATGCCACAAATTTCTTTTAGTGCAGTAATGGCAGCTGTCAAAGCCACGCTCTTCCACCCATTTGGAGTTTTATGCCCCAAAATGTATTGTTCTAACAGTGCATTCGACAGAGTAATATCCATTTCAGATGTCCAATGCATGTACGACCGCTCGGTCCTACCACCAACCTTTGTTGAGCTTTTCTCCATAATAAAAACTTTAACATGAAACAATATATGAGCAATATACATTTTAACATAAAATAACATGTACTAAAAACTTTAACTTGAGACAGTATATGAAGCATATATCAATAACAAAGAGCAATAGAAACTTTTACATGAAAAAAACGTCTACATAGTCATACAAAAAGTTCACTACAATGGATACAGTCAATGCCAAAACAAAATATTTTTCAATGACGACTCTGATATTCGTTGAATATATTTATAGTTAGAGTGTCCCTAAAGTTTGTCCAATCTTGTGTCGCCTAGATTGGACTAACAACGTCTACGTAGTCATATAACTCTTCTCCTGCGCTTTGTTGTAGTATTTCTGAATCAACCTCATCCAACATTTGCGCATCACATTCTAATTTTTTCTCCACCAAAAAATTGTGTAAGATGCAACATGCGTTTATGATCTGTACCTGTCATTCGTCAAAAATATACTTAGATTACCTAATCTCATACAAGTTATCAATCAACAAGTGTGACATCGCAAACCTGAACTTTAATGTTGAAAAATGATGGTTGTCGTAGGATGACACATCGTTTCTTCAACAACCCAAAAGTTCTCTCTATAACATTTCTTTCTTTAGCATGGCGCAGATTAAATAGTTCTTTGTAGTTTGTTGGGTTATTATCCTGATGTGACCACTCCTTCAGGTGGTAAAGCGTCGATCGGTATGGGGCAAGAAAGCCTGGGCCATTTGTATAGCCGGCATCTACAAGGTAATACTTTCCTAGGTAATGCAAAAAAAAATTAATTAATATACATGTATATCTACAAGCTTATTCTTGAAAAGAAGAGTTGAGTAATTTTACCATTTGGCACTTCGAAGCGAACGTCCCGCCCCAATGCATCTCGTAATACTCTAGAATCAGATGTTGAACCTTCCCAGCCAGGCAGTACATATAAAAATTTCATGTTGCTGTCACAAACACCAAGTACGTTTGTTGTGATAGCTTGTTTCGGATTGCAAAATCTACCATGATCTTTAACCGGAACAGTTACTTGAATATATGTTCTATCTAATGCACCAATACAGTCTGCAAACCATCTCGAGCTTGGTTCTGCTCTAGATTAGGGCAATTTGGTGTAGTCCCTTGAAATTTTTATAATCCCCCGAAGGACAATATTGAAGTGTCTGCTAACAGTATCAATCGAGCGCATATATGTATGTCCGACAACTCGAAATTTTTCGTTATGCCCTAATGTCTTAAATAATGAAAAGTTTAACTCCAAATTGGAGCCACTATCGTATATATATAATCTCAAGAATATAAATACAATATTAACACTAATAACAAAATGGTAACTCCAATACTCCCCCCTCAAGCTGGAGCAAAGATGTGAAATGGTCAGATCTGAACGAGTAGGACCGACAGTTTTAGTGAAGGCATCAGCAAGTTGGTCAGCAGAGTAAGATGGAAGGATAGTCCCAGTCTGAACGTGGTCACTCAGAAAATGAACATCCATCTCCAGAAATAAAGCAGCAGCTTCTTTGGTCGAAACAGACTGTGTGTCACATACGTAGACTTTTGCACGTAGAATATTACACAGCTCATTAAACGGCTCTTTACCCATACGTAACTGGTTAAAGCAATCTATTTCTTTTCCAGCATATAAGCGTGTTAATAAAATATTACGGAGGACATCTCTGCCTGCTATATATGTTGGTTGTTTAGGAATGAAATTCAATACAACAACAGCTGGCCCTAGAGTCGCTGCGACTGACGACGATATGATGATATCTCTCATACGTTTCTTCTGCAACTCATTATTATTCATTGTCCCTAAAGTTAAAATGAATGGCATTAACTTCATATGAGAGGAATGGAATTAACTCACATGATTATGAGATGAACAGAAAAATTGTTTTATTGAAACTTGAAAAAAACCCTAGAAGATGTTCTTCCTTATTTTTGTTGCATATGCCAAAAATAAATCAATGAAAAAGGTGGTGTAATAATTGCAGGAGCATGGGATCTAAGAAGAATTACAAATTAAAGTGTTGTTGAAGAATTTGAATTGTTCAAGTTTTCTTAGAATTAGCTTACAATAACCCTAAAAACTAGAAGCAATTCCAAACACAAACAAAAAGAAATCATGCAAAAATTGGGCTAAAACAGTTTAATGATTTTTCCATCCATGGTTGGAGAGACCAAACACATATAAATTGATTTTCTCATCTATGGTTGGAGAGACCAAACCCTATATAAATTTATTTTCATCTCGTTACCTGGATACATGCAAACTTATACAGTGAAATCATAAATCAAAACAACCATCAAACTTATACAATGAGCCGATTTACACATAAAACTTAGCCACAGTGTAGTGCAAAACAAAATTAAACAAGGTTACGCATGTGTGTCTGTGTGTGTGTATATATGTATAAACTTGTTATGAATGGCGTGATGTAGATCAAGTTCATAACAGCTATAGTGTCATGATTTAAATGGCGTGATGTAGATCAAGTTAATCAAATTCATGATAAGATTGCTTATAACAAATTGTGGATCTGAACATATTTACAGGTGAATCAAAGAATAAAAACATATGGAAACATTAGGAGGAATAAACCGGAAACATGGGAAGAAGTATAAAAAAGGCAAACTTAAACTTTGAAGCCAGTACAGTGGAGCCGGAGAGACCTGCAGGGAAAAAGAAGGAGAGAGAGATAAAAAGGGAGCTGAAGAAGATGAGGATAATGGAAAAAAAGGCTGAAAACCTACCTCAACCGATCGTCGGGCTGCGTCGCGCGGGATAAAGCGGAAGGCGGAAGCACGGGACGCGGCGAAATCGAAAACCTGGGAAAAACTCACGCGGGGTAATGGTTTTGATAGACCGGGTTTTTAGGTTTAGGGTAATATCGATGGTTTTAGGATTAAAAACCAATTCCATTATAATTCATGTGCGTTGAACACAGGAATTGGTATTCTGGAAACCAAAACCAATTCTAGAATGTCAATTCCTGCGCGTCGAACAGGCACTAACAGAAATACATGACTATTTATAGTCCTAGTTCATTAGCCTTGATTGGGCCAATACACACACAAGCATAGATGAAGTAAAATGAGTCGAGTAACATAATCATGTTGTGGGATCATTCATAATTGATATGAGAATGGGCGGCGATACCACTAGGTGACGATACGGTACATCCGAGTCTGCTCAAGCCAACCACGGGCCCTATCGGATGTGCAAGAGAAGACACGGCGTTGTATGATATGTTTAAGGAGTAAACCTCCAAGTATATAAAGGAGAAGGTCTACTCTAAAACTGCATTAGCATTAAAAAAATATAAAGGAGGTCTACTCACATGCTACTTTGGAATATTTTCTATCTAGTGAGAAACGGGGAAGTGGGTGGCCAGCGTTCCTATTATTGCCCTAATATTGCACAGAAAGGAGAAACCATGGGAAGATAGCACAGCCTATCAAATGATCAATCTGCCTACTTTTCAACGCAGGTCTTGCATGCAACGTCCTCGCCGTGCTAGTGAGTCCAATTTGCCATTTCTTCTCCGCTCCCAATCATTCCGATCCAGGCTAGTCCACCGTGTCTGCTGACTCCACACACCAATCGGGCAATCTTCTCTTGCACCATCACGTCCAGCTCCGCACCTTTCGTGCGCATTGCTCTATGCTCTTCCATAGCAAACCATTTTTCCCTTGTATACCCGTGATTCGTCAGAAGGCTGGTGATATGTAAAATTTAAGATATGATTTTCTCCAAACTCTACAAACTATAGGAAAGAGTAGCAATCGTCCATAGTATAGGATAAACAACAACACTCAAGCCTTTATCCCACTATAGTGGGGTCGGGTATACGGATCCTTTGTCGCCATTGTGCCATATCTTGTGTCATAATCTCACTAATATCGAAGTACATCATGTTTTTCCTTATTGTTTCAGTCCAAGTCTTTATTGGTCTACCTCTCCCTCATCTAACATGCCGAGTGACTATACTCTCACAACGCATAACAGGTGCCTCTAATGGTCTCCTTTGTACGTGTCCAAACCATCTTAGTCAAGCTTCTCGCATCTTCTCTGCAATTGGTGTTAATCTTGTCGTAACCTTGATACATTCATTCCTAATTCTATTCAGTCTCGTGTTCCCACACATCCACCTAAGCATTCTCATCTCCGCAAATCCCATTTTTTGCTCATGTACACAATTCACTGTCCAACACTCAAAACCATAGAGTATCGCTAGTCTAATCGCAATACGGTAGAACTTGCCCTTAATTTTTAATGGTACTTTACGATCACACAAGATCCCTGACGCGCCTCTCCACTTCAACCTACCCGCTTGGAGTTTGTGTCACATCTTTATCAATACCTCCGTCTTTGTGAACTATCGATCCAAGATATTTAAAGCATTCATTACGGGAAATATATTGATCACCCAACATAATAACGAAGTCATCCGTCCTTCTTGCACTACTAAATTTAAGCTCCATATACTTCGTCTTTGCCCTGCTCCACCTAAAACCCTTCTTTTCTAAAGTGTCGTGAAAATTCAATTTTCGTGTTTCCACCCTCACGCGTCTCATCGAACAAAACGATATTATCCGCAAATAATAAACACCAAGGTATTGCTTGTTGGATATGTTCGGTGAGCTCATCTAAGATAAGGGTAAAGAGATAAGGGCTTAAAGCTGAAACTTGATGTAAGCCAACATTAATAGGGAATTCATGTGTTAATCCTCCAGATGTCCTCACCCTTGTCACTTAATTAGTATATATATATCTTTGATTATGTCAATGTATGATACATTTACACCATTTTTATAAAATTCTCCATAAGATCACTCTTGGAACTCTATCATAAGCCTTCTCAAGGTCGATAAACAACATAAACAAATCTTGTTTTCTTTCTCGGTATTTTTCAATAAGTCTCTTCAAGAGATGTATAACGTTTATGGTCGACCGCCCTGGAATGAATCCAAATTGATTTTTCGAAATGGTCTCCTGTATTACTCTTTTTTATATTACTTGTTCTCATAGTTTCAAGTTATGACTTATCAATTTAATTACACGATAATTAACACAATTTTGTATATCTACTTTGTTCTTACACAAAAGTACCAAAATATTTTATCTTCATTGGTCTGACATCCTCTTTAACTTCAGTATCATATTGAAAAAACACGTAAGCTACAAAATTTCTCCATTCCCTAGATATTTTCATACTTCGATGGGTATATCTTCTAGCTCAATCGTCTCTCCATTTTTCATCTTCTTATACATGAATTTTAAGATAAAACGTTATGTTCTCATACTTCTCTGATTTATTTAACTCTTTCAAGTTCAATTCATTGCTTTTTATTTCATTATAGAATTGATAAAAATATCTTTTTCATTACTCTTTAATATCTACATCATCCGTTAAAACTATATTTGTTCCATCATTTATGCATTTACTTAACTTAAATCTCTTGTCTTTTTTCTCTAGCTTCGGCAATTTTATATATATCATGTTCTCCATCTTTGGTATCTAATTGCTTATAAAATTCTATATAAGCTTGATTTCGTATTTTACTTACAGCATGTTTATTTTTTTGGGGGCGACTTTATACCTAGCTAAGTTTTATCATTCCTACAAACGTAGAGTGATTTATAATTGATCATATTTGCCTCACTTTATCTTGCACTTCCTCTTTCCATTACCGAGATTTTTATTTGGGGGTGCACGACCTTTTGATACTCCAGATACATTCTTTTCACTTGTCCTTAACTGCGAAGACATAACTTCTAACGAGACACTGAGATCAGCAAAAGGGTAATCAACTAATTGTATCATAATTGTTGTTTTGAAAACAACCTGTTTTTCCATCTTCAAGTTCCATCACTGAATTTTTGACATTTTTGTTCTTTTCTTAAATTTATTATATTTAATTTGTACGTCTAACATTATTAACCTATGTTGTGTTGTCAAACTTTCTACTGATATGACTTTGCAATCCTTACAAATTATTTTTCTCATTTTGTGAGTCATAAAATAATCAATTTGTGATTTATTTGGTCCGCTTTTAAACGTAATTAAATGTTTTCCATCTTTCTAAAAAGTGTATTTATCACAATTAGCTCATGTGTTACGGCAAAGTCTACAATGGTTCGGTCTTCTTCATTTCTTTCTCAATATCCAAATCATCCATGAACGGCTGTATAATCTACATTTTCTTTCCCTATATGTCCATTTAAGTCTTCACATATGAAAATCTTTTTTATTTGTGAGATTTCTCTTACTAAATCATCCCAAAATTGTACTTTAATAGGTTCATTTAAAACTATTTGTGACGCAAAGTTTTGAGAGGGATCTGATGGAACAAGCTCGCGTAAGCACTGATCATATTAATAATTTCTTTCCTATAATCAGTTTAAGAGCTATGATTTTATCACATTTCTACATACCCCAACAACTTCATCCCTCCAAGTATTATCCACAATAATACAGAATTCACTGTTTGTTTTATTTTTTTCCTTGTGTACCATAATTTAAAACTTGAATTATCTAAAAATTTATTTTTCTCACACATTCATCTAGTATCTTGCAGGCATAAAATATTTATCTTTCTCCTAATCATCGCATTCACTACTTCCATCATTTTCCCCGTTAGCGTACATATACTTCAACTTCCAAACCTAAGTCAGTCATAATTCCTACGACATACTTCCCTAGGGCGTCTAATATGAGAGATTTTTGGCCTATTTAACAATACACTCAATTTCTCTAGAGGTGCAGCAGTCTTTGTCAAGACGCCGCATTCGGAACATACGATCAACACTTTTGCTTAATATAGGATATTTTAAAAAAATATATCAAGTGTCATATTTCATGGGCCTGTTGAGTGTTTCTGCTCACACAAATTAATATTATTTTATTAGAAAATAACTTCGATTTTGAAAATAAAATAAATAGAAAAAAAGAGAGAACATTTGACAGAGAATCAATCTTTAGAAAAATAATTAGTAAAACCAAAACTCATAAGCTTTAGATGAAAGTAACTAGACCGTGGAGATTTCCAAATCATGATAGCACCTCTCTTGAGTAATACTATCAACTAACCTTAGGTTGATCGATTAAGATCTTTCGACCAGTCGAAACCCCGAAGTTTGTTTTACACGATGAACCTCGCATTTGGATTTGACTCCAATCCGGAAGATTTATGTCATACTCTCTCGAGGGGTGCATGCAACTCTTTTTACTGATGACCGATCTACTCGTATTCACAGATCTCTCAATCAACTAAAATATGGATCAAGAATCGATTAGTATACGTCAACAATATGAAATCAATACAATTATAATCAAGGGTAAATCGAGCTATTCAATTTAAAGCTAACGAAAACAAGATCCATATAATTATAATTCTAAAGAAATCGTCGGATCAAAATACTAGAAAGATTAGCTAAACATATTAAAAAGAATGAACATTTTTATAAAGAGAAAAAAATTACAAGTGCAAGAAAGGTAAATTCTAAGCTAGAAATAAAAATTGCAAGACATAATGTAAAATTGTGTGAAAGAAAACACAATGAAATGAAAGAAGATAATCAAATCTAAAGCAGGGATTGGATAAGGATCAACTTGGCAGTAACTGGCTTTTATAGCTGAAAAATTGGGGAGTCATGCACGTGCCCAAGGTTGTCTAGGAATAACTGTTACTTTAAAATCCCAAGAATGCTGGTAGGAAAAACCACCAAACTAGTGTTGCTCGATGTTACACGCCCTAGTCCATGCCCGTGACCAAGAGCGTGTAACTTTAAAATGAGCTGGCAGCAGTTCGGGATCACGGAGGAAGATCATGGTCGTGAACACATATCACGCCATAGGTCATGTCCATGACCTGTGATGTGTACTTTGACTTTTTAGCAAAAATGCCTCAAACCTTCTCCTAACATGTCAATGAGCTCCAAACTGTAATAAGCTAACCAAATTTCCTGAAAAATCTAAAAAGAATGGAATTAAACTATAATTAAGATAAAATAGAATAAAAATTATTATTTTATTAATGAAAACTACAATATATATATGATGTATTATCAAATATTCTCATACTAAAGATTTTACTATTCCATAACAAAATTAATTCATAAGTATGAGAATAATTTGTGAAGCTTGTCGAATATCCTCATCCTCCTCGCCTTCTTTATCAGCTCCTACTAGATCTATACCTAGAGGAGACTCCTCTCACTATTATGAAGTTTGCCAACTCGGCAAACACCATCGTGTTCATCCTTTCCAGTAAGACAAGGCGTAGTTCTTCTCGTCTTTTTAATCTTATTCATTCTGAAATTTGAGGTCCTTCTCCTACTAAATCTGTTGATAGGAATAGTTTGTATTTTGTCACTTTTATTGATGATTTTTCTAAATGTACCTGGTTATATCTATTGAAAAAACGTTATGAATTTTTCTCTGCTTTTTACTACTTTTTTATAATAAAGAACGCACACAGTTTGATGTGTGTATTAAAATGCATCGCACTGATAATGCAAAGGAGTATCTTAGTCATCAATTCTAGGTATTACAAAGTCATATCAGGAATAATTTGTGCACTTCTTTGACACCTTCTCCCCAGTTGCTTGCATTACCACGATTCATGTTCTCTTTTTTGTGGCCATTAACAAAGACTGGGATATGTCTCAGTAAGTTATCAAGAATGTCTTCCTTTATGGAGATCTGCAGCAAGTAGTATACATGAAGCAATCTCCTGGGTATGTTGCTCAGAGGGAGTCTCAGGTGTGTAGGTTGCGGAAGGCAATCTATGGACTTAAGAAAAGCCTGCGGGCTTGCTTCGATAAGTTTAGCAATGTTATCTCTGTTATTGGATTTGCTCAGAGATCTGCAGATCACTTTCTCTTCATACGCAAGACTTCTGCAGGGCTATATGTTTTTACTGTTTATGTGGATAACATTCCTCTTACAGGTGATGATAAGAAGGGGATTAATCTGACGAAGAAGCATCTTCTTCAACAATTCATTATAAAATATATGGGGTCTCCTAAGTACTTCCTAGGGATAGAGATCTCTTGAAGCCCAACTCAGTAATGTTCTCACAACAAAAATATGTGTTGGATCTTTTAAAAGAGACAGGTCTTCTTGAGGCTAAACCTGCTCGGTGTCCAATGGTCGTTGGTGATGGCAAGCGTTAGACAGGTTTGACGGACTGTCGGTTTGGTTTGGTGGTCTGCATGTCTGATAGATCTGGTTACTACTGCTTGGATAGAGCTCTAGTTCTGGCGGTTTGGCAACCTGGTTTGCCGGTCTAGCAGTTGTTCTTTGTAACCGCACCGGAATACCGCAGCGTGGTCTGACGATCAGCAAGCATTAACCACAGTGCGATCTGGTGGTCAGCAAGCGTTAACCGCAGTGCGATCTGGTGGTCAGAGTTAGTGGTGGTACGGTCTAGTGACTGTCAAGGTCTTACTACTATTCTGTTAGAGTCGGGTCTGGCAGTCAGTTGAGATTAGTCACAGTTGCGGTCTGGCGGTTAGTACCTGCCTAACCGCCCCAGGTGACCTTGTATGTTTACCGCAATTGTGCACTTTGTTGATCAGCAAAGGCTTGACCGCAGCTAAAGTTTAACGGTTCCCAAGTGTTATCACAGTTGTGGTCTGACGGTTAGATTCAATCTAACCTCAGTAGTTGCCCCAGAAGTTGTTCGTTGCATCCTAACGGATAGAGACCAGAGCAACCCAGTTGATATCATCTCAAGGTGTGTTATCGTGTAGTTAGTTTGTCTAACCACACAGCCCGCGCGGTCTGTTTCTTATCTATCTTCCTAGTCGCATGTGACAGACGTTATGTATTCTCTCTTGTTTTCTCTCTATTCTCCCTCGTTTTCTATAAATAGGGGCATACCCTTATATTAGTTGTCATATTAGAGCATTAAAAATCCCTTTATTTAGATTTTTTTGAAAGAATTCAAAGGCCATTCCAAAAAAATTTACTCTGAATTATGTGCTTGAACCTTGAAATAACACATGACTCATATAAAAATAAGTATTGAGATAAAATTTAGATTCATAAAAAAATAGTTGTGATTTACAAATTGATATGAGTAGATTAAATATTAGTTTTTGTAGAGAAAGATTCAAACCTTGTATATACTTCTTGAATACCAAAAAACATGAGTACAAATATATAAGAGAGAGGAGAGTAAGATGTAGCTATACAAATAATCTGAGACTAAACACAAAATCCTACATGGGCTAAGTTAATGGGTCAATACATTATTTTTCCTTGTATCCTCTAACACTCCCCTGCAAGCTGCAGCATACAAGTCGTAGGCACCAAGCTTGTACAAGAACTGATAGTAGAGTTGTCGTGGTAAGGCCTTGGTGAGGATGTCAGCAACTAGCTGAGCAGCAGGAACATGTGTTAGCTCTATCTTCTTCAACTGAACCTTCTCCCGAATGAAATGACAGTCAACTTCAATATGTTTTGTCCATTCATGGAAGACCGGATTCTTGGCAATGTGTATAGAAGCTTGACTGTCGCAAAATAAAGTGGTAGGTGAGGAGAGCTTGACTCCTAGATCATCAAGGAGACCTTCAAGCCATGTGAGCTCGGATACAACTGCTGTCATCGATCGATACTTGGCCTCAGCAGATGAGCGAGCAACCACAGAATTGGTTCTTGCTGCGCAAGGTAATAAGATCCTCCAAAGTAAGTGCAGTATTCACTTGTGGAACGACGGTCATCCAACGAGCCAGCATAATTAGCATCAGAGTATGCAATCAGAGATAAGGGAGACGACCGTCCGGAATAATGATTATAAATGCTTTACTATTAATTGCCAGAGAAGATATTGGTCTGCCACCGGCAGGTCTCGCCTGCCCCAGGCAGGCTATCGCCCACCCCTGGCAGGCCTCGCCTGCCCCCGGCAGGCCAATATATTTTAAATTATTATATATTTTTTAAATTATTTTGTTTTTTATTTTTAAAAAATTTTAAATTATTTTTTATGTTTTCTGAATTTTTTATGCATAATTTTAAAAAATAATTAAAATTATAGTTTAAAATTAATTTTTAGACTTTAGACTTTAGGCAATTAATTTTACTGCTCGCCTGCATCCCGCCGCCTGCATCTCGTCGTCCTCTTCCGCCGTCGGTCTGATTTCGATCCCTCAATCTCGAAGTCCGCCCATATGCCGGAATCCCCATCACCACCTTCTCCCTCGGCTCGCCGGCGGGGAATACAGCGCAGCGTGCAATCCGGTCGCCGATGACTCCGACGCCGACGCGTAGTAATCAAAGCACATGGCGTTGATCCAGTTCAGCGATTCCGCCATGTCGGCGACGGGGTAATCACGATGCTCTTGCCCGCCCACGAAGAACCCTGCGGCGAAGTACACGGCGGCGGTGAGAAGCAGCGGATGCCGCCCGCATCTCGCCGATTCTTCCTCAATCGCGCGCCACCACTCACCGGAGAGGCATCCGAGATCGGACATATGTTTTGCGTCGGACATCTAAGCTCTTCCCGCCGGACACCACCGTCTCCCCCTGCCTGGCTTTCTCGTCGAGTTTACACCTCTCCTGCTCGGTCGACATCTCTTAGCCTTCTCTGATGCTGCATGTGGTTCATGGCAGCTAGCTGGCTGACAGTTTATAGGAGAAAAAGGCGGCAGCGGAGGAGGGGGCAAAACGTATGTTGTCAAATGGACTGCCGGCTGCGACACATGGCGGTGGTAAGCGGCGAGCAGAGTAGGCGACAGATTTCCGGTTGGGAACCGAAGTGATGGAGACGTTGGCGTTGCGGCGGAGAAGGGACTGCGGTGGGGTTCGCTCAGGGCGCTGGCGGTGGCCTCCAGCTCAAATTTTTTTAGTAAAAAATCACCTGCACTGGTCTCTCTCTCTCTCCTCTCTCCCTGTCCCTCTCTCCTTCTCACCTGCACTAGTCTCTCTCTCTCTCTCTCAATCTTTCTCCCTATCTCCTCTCCCCCTGACCCTCTCTCCTACTCTCCCTGCCTCTCTCCTCCCTTCCTCTCTCTTCTTCCCACTCTCTCCCCTATCATTCTCAGGCACCCTAATATATAATAGTTAAAGCGGTGGACATTATTGCTATTAATATAAAAACATCAAAAATCTTTATTTAAGCGGTGAAATCTGCAATTTATAGATGGGGATCAGGGGCAATTTTGAAAAACAACTTTTGTGACTGACTACATCCTAAAGAACTTTATATAATATAGATATTGATATATTTAGTTAGGTTAAGAGGAGGCCGGCCCGGTTCCGATCATTGTTCTTCATCCCGGTCTAGCGCCGGGAATCTCCCCCCGCCTCCCCCCTCCCGATCCAAGCCGCATGAAGCGACAATGGAGGAAGCCCGTATGACCACGACGCCTCCTCCGGATCTCCAACTGCCGGCCACAACCCCTCCAAACTGCTACCATGTCCACTCCTTCACGAAGCCGCGTGTTCAGCTCCACGCCTCTACCACCATGGCTGCTACTTTGAAGGTTCAGAAATCCCGCACTCGTTAGGGCTCAGCCGCGCATTCTCCGACAATGGAGCGGCACCAGAGGAGTTCCCGCACGCCTCGACTTCAACCCACGACCCACTCATGTGCGTCCTCCGCCACGTCCAAGCCAACTACCCGCCTCTAGTCCACTCAGGCGGTTTCAGCCCATGTCCAAGCGCCAGGCATCGATCCACGCGTGCGACGAGAACGGTATTTGAGGGATAATGTTTCGTTTTCATTTTTGCCCTATAAAAGGGTTATGTAATTTCTTTTTTAGGGGGTGATTAATGGATGTTGTTGATGAAATTAATTATTGATCCTTGAGTTGTTTGCCTTCCGATGTCAGGGAAGATGAATAGTGTTGTTAGTATTTCGGGTTTCCTGTAGGTGGATGAATGTTTGATTGATGTTAAGTTCTTGTTTGAGAAGTTCTGTAGCTATAGTGGTAGCGATTGTTGAATGAAAATTAAGAAAGATCATTGTATGTATGTGTTTCCTGTGAGAGAGTTTTAGGGCAGAGTGAAGATCTGCTGCTTGGCCATGTGCGTCAGTGAGTTTAAGAGATAGGAAATTTGTGTTAGATTTGATAAGTGTTGTCAGTGAGATAAGGAGATAGGCGAGTTGTTAAAGATGAACGGTTATAGTTTAATGTTACTACTTGATCTTTGAAGCCCGTTGATGAAAGAGATATTAGTTTGAGTCCTGTAGTTGTTATTGATGAAAGAAATTGATTAGCTGCTTACTGTTGAAGAAGAACTGTAGCAATGTGAAGCTCTATTACTTGCTTCCGTGAACAGTAGAGGTTTAGGTTAGTTCTTGAACGATTGAGATTTCATGGACCCTCTTGCACGTGAGGAAGAGAGTGAATTAATTTCGTGGAACCACTTGCGTGAGAGCGAGTGAATTTAAATTATTTAGCTTGTGACTTCCTTACACTATTGAGTGTTTGAGATTCTGTGAAACCACTTTCGAGTGAAAGTAAGTGAAATTTCTCTTTGATGCCGCTGTGCGATAGCGGCCGACCTCAGAGAGGGAGAACGAAGGTGACGAGGAATTCCTCGAGTGATCGTCGTCGACTTCAAATACGAAAAGATGCCTCTTTCCGTGGGTAACTTATTTTTATCCCTCCTTTGCATGTGTCTACATTTTCTCTTAGGATTTTAGACTCATTGTTGGGTTTTTGCCCGAATTTTGTCAGCAAACGCTACGTCGAAAATTTCAAACGGAAACATATTTGGAGTTCACGATTTCCGTTTTGCTACGACAAGGGGAACGGAACAAAAGTTGTGAACTTCCTTTCCCGGATTCAGAATTGAACTGTTATTTTAAGAAAATCCATTTTTTTAACAAAATAGGTTTTTTTGCTTTGCATAAGAAAAAAAAGGTTACTTAAATTCATAAAGTCAGCGCAACGCCCGCACGATTTATTTTTGCAAAACTACATATTTCATTGAACGCATTCAGGGTTTTCTAGAAAAAGTCGACAGGCGCGCAAACCCTACGCGTCGTCCTGTATCATATAATTTCATCTACAATTATGGCGCGGTATGGCACCCCCTGATAACTCCTCAAAAATGGGTCCTATTTGAGTGGGGATCGGTCACCCGAGCGGTCTTCCTCATCCTTCAGTAGGCCATGGTCAGCCAGTACTCAACATGCCAGATTTCAACAAATCCTACATTATCAAGTACGATGCCTCGGGCATGGGAGTGGGTGTCATTCTCATGCAAGAAGCCTCCACTATATCCTACTATAATAAGGGCTTCACTGACCGCCATTGTGTGAGAGCCCAAATATTTCGTTAAATACAAACACGTATAAAAGCCTCCCTAATGATGAAGGAATTTTAACGGCTAAGTAATCTGTCAAGTTTATTTATTTTATAGTATTTTTCTCTTAATTTTGATACGATCAATATATTTCATTTTGTGTCGTCATTTCAAATTTGGTTTTTTATGGATATGAATATTTGTTATTATTCTAAATCAAGTCAGTAATAATTTTTCGATCCTTAGTATTGGATCTGTGGCAAACCTTAGAGGGGAGTGAATAAGATTCTCAGCAAATAATGCGAGTTCTAAAACTTTTTGCAGTATGAACACGCATACTAGAAGCTAGCACGGGGCAGTAGGGTTACTGCCAGCGGTATAAAAAAATCGTATTCTTGACTTACAGAAGACCGTTTCAGTGTACGCACAAGTTATACTTCAGAAGCACACCAGTAGACAGATTTAACTCTAGAACATAACATGAAAACTTGAATTCAATAAATATTATAGTAATATTTACAATTAAAAAACTTAATCTCCATGACGCCGGAGATTGGAGACGATGAGTAGAAAAATATTTTGGTTTCTATATCGACTCTCCTCCTGAGGACCAGTTGGCTCTCTCCTATCTCCCTGAAGGTCTTCGAGCTAGCTTTCTTCCTTCTCCTCGAAGGACTTCGAGCCCTAGCAAGATCTCCCCAATCTAGATGTCCTCCCCGGACGATTTATCATGGAATCCTCCCCGGATTCCGACAACCTGCCTGGTCGATTTCCTCGGCACACAATACAAAAAAGAAAAGAAAAATACATGTTAAAATGTAGAAAGTAGCTCTACAAAGAAAACAAAAGCTCCCACAAAAAAATTGTTCTCCGTAGAACAGTGAGCAATCGGCGCTTGTGATTCTCGTTCTTCGGGCGCTCGATTGGCTTCAGATTATCGTTCTCACATGCGCTTTGTGGAGATCTTCGTTCACTAACAAGAGGATGCAAGTTCTCTCTTTCTCTTGAGTCGGCGGATCCTTGCTCCAGAGACAGCTTGGAAACCCTAATGCAGGCGTGCGTGACTCAGGAAAAAGAAAAATGCTTTTAAATGGAGTTTAAGTAAGCTACCGCCAGTGGTAGGCTCCGTATACGCGTTTTCTGCAAGCTGTCCTGCTCAAAGTAAGGAAGGCATATGTGCTTTCCTTGTAAACATCAGTTAGAGCGGAGGGATAGTGCAAGCTCAGTGTGGTAAGCAAGTTTGATTAGGCGCGTGCACAGCTGGTCTTTTGCAGATAAGGAAGGTGGCGGCTCTTTCCTTGCAAACGATGATTACTGCGGAGCGGTAGATGCTACTGTGAAGCGGTAATAACATTTTCTTCTTTGTTCACCACCAAATTCCTGTATTGAGCACACGGATCGATGACGTGGACTTCCAGGTAGCACGGCGCGGCAGTAGTTGCGTACGGCGGTAGTTAATACGCCTGGTCTCTTCGATTCAACCTTTCAGTCGACAAGCAGCCTGTCTAGTCGATCCTTTCTTTCAGTCGACAGGGTTAGCGCTCGACGTTAGGGTTAACGCCAGTACTAGCTTGCATAGTGGTTGGCACGTGTTATCTCGTCGATCTTCTGTTCCCATCGACATAAACCTTCTAATCGACTTTTCCTTTCCGTTGATATGGCTAGCGTTCGGTGTTAGGGCTAGCATTAGTGGTAACTCACATCTCTAGTCGAATTGTACAGTCTCATCGATGTTGTCTTCTAGTCGACATAGGCTTTCTGGTCGATGTGCTCCTTCCAGTCGACATAACCATCTTGTCGACCATAGCTAGCGCCGACGGTAAAGCAATATCCAGTGGTAGTGACCAAATCTCGTCGATATGAGCTCTCCCGTCAATCTCTCCTTCCATTCGACACAGACAGTCTGATCGATCTTACATTCCGGCAACATGTTAGCACATGGCGTTATCGGTAACGCGCGGTGGTAGCCGTCGTTGCTTGTCTTGTCGATGTGAGTAGTCTAGTCGATATTTTCCTTAGTTTGAGCAAGTACATTTGACGAGTATAAACTGAGCTAGCGCCCGGCGGTATCTCTAATGCCAGAGGAAACTCACAGATATTGGAGTTCTCGCACGAATAGACACATGTAAACCTACACAATATACCCAATAAAAGTATGATCAAATACAATTTGGGATTTGTTATTATCAAACCAGATAGATGCAGAATGCATGTTCTAAAAAAATCTCTATTTTGATAATAGCAAATCTCGTTCATGAGATATAAAGCAAGATAAATCATGATATAGTGTAATATAATTGTAGAAAGAGCTCGAAAACTTGTATATATTTCTTGTGTGTATAAATACAAGGAGAGAATACAAATATATAGGAGAGAAAAGAAGATAGAAAGTCATATACAAGATGTGGGACTAATAAGAGAAGAGGAAAACAATCAAATACATGGGCCTAATAATAGGCCTTTTTACATGGGCTTTTCTAACACTCCCCCGCAAGCTGGAGCGTACAAATCGTATGCGCCAAGCATGGACAAGCACTGATAGAAGAGAGTACTAGGAAGGGCCTTTATGAGGATGTCCGCAACTTGTTCCGTCCCCGGAACATGCTTCAGGTCGAGTTTCTTCATTTGCATCTTTTCCCGTATGAAGTGACAGCCGACTTCAATGTGTTTTGTTCTCTCGTGGAATACTGGGTTCTTGGCAATATGTATGGCATCCTGACTGTCACAGAGGAGGAGAGCTGGGGAAGGGAGCTTTACACCCAGATCAGTAAGAAGACCTTCAGCCACGTTAGTTTAGAAACCATCGATGCCATTGCCCAATATTCTGCCTCGGCGGATGATCGAGCAATGACTGCTTGTTTCTTGCTTCGCCAAGTAATCAAATGTCCTCCAAGATATGTGCAGAAATCACTGGTTAACCGTCGATCATCAAGGGAGCCAGCATAATCGGCATGGAATACGTCACCAACGTTGGAGCTGAAGATGAGGTTTCGTAAACCAGACATTGACCAGGAGCTGTTTTAAGGTATCTGAGAATGCATTCAACAGCCTGAAGATGAGATCTTCGAGGGGTATGCATGTATCGAATGACAATACCAACAGCGAAGGAAATATCTGATCTGGTTACCGTGAGGTAGATCAACTTCCCAACGAGACGACAATAGTATTCTGGGTTCTGGAGTAGGAGATCAGAGTCAGATGCTTAAGCACACAACTTGTGATTTGCATCCATTGGTGTGTCAATTGGCTTACAGCCTGAGTAGCCAGCATCTCGAAGGAGGTCGAGGCAATACTTTCGCTGAGAGAGAACGAGACCATCTGACTGTCTGGCAACCTCAAGAGCTAAGAAGTACCGAAGGGGCCCCAGGTCTTTTGTTTGGAAAACTGTACCCAGGTGAGTTTGACCTCCTGTATACCTTTCGAGTCGTCTCTCGTAATTATGATATCGTCTACATAAACTAACAGAAGAACAGTTCCCGTTGTTCGATGACGAGTGAATAGCGAGAAGTCGGCCGAGCTGCGAGTAAAACCAACCTCCCGAAGAGTCTTACTGAATTTGTCAAACCACGCCCGAGGGGATTGTTTGAGACCATACAGAGCCTTCGTCAGTCAGCAGACCTGAGACTCCCCCGTGGTCTCAAACCCGGGAGATTGCTGCATGTAGACTGTTTCTTGGAGATCGCCATTCAGAAAGGCGTTCTTAATATCGAGTTGGAATAAAGGCCATCAACGATGGACAGCCACGGAGATGAGGACTCGAACGGTGTTGAGTTTGGCAACCGGAGAAAAAGTTTCTTCATAGTCGAGCCCCTGTTGTTAGGTGAAGCCACGGGCCACCAGACGAGCTTTCAGGCGGTAAATCATTCCGTCAGCAGCATGTTTGATAACATAAACCCATTTACACTCAACCGGGGTGTGACCCGGAGGAAGGGGTACAAGAGTCCAGGTCTGATTGGCCCAGAGAGCAGCCATTTCCGCTTCCATGGAGGCCCGCCATCCAGAATGTTGTAGCGCCTCCTGCACAGAGTTAGGGACCGAAATCGAAGAAAGAGAAGTAGCAAATGTGTGGAGGTAGGAGAGAGGCGATGCAAAGATACATAGTTTGTTAGAGGATGAGCAGTGGAGGTAGGTACCTGATCAGCAGGGCGCGGAGTAGCCGAGGTCGAGGCCGACTGCAGAGGGGCAACAGAGTCGGACAGGCGACGAGAATAGACACGGATGACAGGTGGCCTGGCGGGGGGAGGAGGCGGTGCTGGTGGTCCCAGTGGTAGAGGGGTAGTAACGGGAATAACAGGCCGTGGGAGGAGTGGTGGTAGAGGTGCTGGTGTGGAAGAAGTGGGTAAAGGAGCAGAGAAGAACGGTTGATCTTCCCGGAAGGTAACATCTGCAGAAACTGAAAACTTACGGGTAGCAGGAGAGTAACATACATAGCTTTTTTGTGTACGGGAATAACCAACGAAGACATATTTGGTGGCACGGGTGTCCAACTTGTCCGTTGATGGCCCCAGGTGGTGGACATAACAGGTGGAGCCAAAAACCCGAGGCAGTAGAGGGAAAGCCGGAGTAGAGGGAAAGAGGAGGATAAACGGAGTAGCATAGTGGAGGACAGAGGAAGGGAGCCAGTTGATCAAGAAGCACGCAGTAGAGACCGCAAAGTGCCAGTAACTTTTGGGGACATTCATTTAAAGCATGAGAGAGCGGGCAACATCAAGCAAGTGCCGGTTCTTCCGTTCGGCAACGCCGTTTTGCTGTGGTGTGTAAGCACATGATGTTTGATGAAGAATCCCGAATTCAGAGCACAAGGCTGCAAAGTCATGGCTAGTGTATTCCCGAGCATTATCGGTGCGTAATGTTTTGCTGGTGGTGTTGAATTACGTACGCGTTTAAAGTACAAAGGTCCGAAAGACACGAGGAAGCTCGGTACGATCATGTAGTAAGTAAAGTCACGTTGTGCGAGAGTAGTCATCAATAAACGTAAGGAAATAGCGATAACCAGAAATACTAGTTACTTTATAAGGACCCCAGATGTCTGAATGCACTAAATAAAAAGGAGCAGTGCTCCGGGTACAATGTGCTGGAAAAGAAGAACGTGGTTGTTTGCCGAAGATACAAGACTCGCGCTGAAAAGGATGAAGAGAAACATCTGGAAGAGCCCGTTGGAGTACCGGGAGAGGAGCGTGGTCAAGACGTCGATGCCAATCACTGGAGGAGACAGAAGATAGGATGGTGGGATTGTCGTCGAGAAGGTAGAGCCCGCCCTGCAATGTTCCCCTACCAATGGTAGTCCGCGTCTGCTGATCCTGTATGAGAAAAGAAGAGGGGGTGAATATGACAGAGCAATTTAGATCGTTTGTAAGGCAACCAACAGAAAGTAAATTGAACGGAGAGCCCGGAACATGAAGAGCCGAGCGAAGGGAGAGCGAGGGGTTGATGACAAGGTCAGCCGCGCCGGAGACGGGAACCGTTGACCCATTTGCCACAGTGACATACTTGGGATGAGGAGAATATGTATACTTGGGTGGCTGTTGTGAGGTAATATGATGAGTGACACCCGAGTCCAGAATCCATCGCAATCTGGTGGATAAGCAGTACCTGTATTGGAGGCGGTGGCGATGAAGGCAGAGGGCGGGTTGAGCATCCATTGTAGTTGCTGGAGCTGGAGATGAACAGCCTCAAGGTCAGAAGGAGCGGCAGAGGAGGTGTCCGCAGCAACCGCGGCTGTCGGACAAGGATAACCAATCTTCTTGTAGCAGGTCGCCGCATAATGACCGTCCTTGCCGCAGTAGGAACAAGTCGGCCGACCCCGACCACCGCGCCCGCGGCCCCGAACGACCACCACGAGCGGAAGTAGGGGTGGGCAGTAAGGGAGAAGAGGTGTGCTGAAGAAGGACCGAGGGCGGAGGCGCAGGAGTATCAGGAGGCGGTGAAACCCGGAGGAGCATAGAGAAGACATCAGATAAGGAGGGTATAATGGAGGAAGCCAGAATCTGAGTGCGAATATTCTGAAGGTGAGGCGGGAGACGAGCCATCATGATGGAAATACAAACGGCCTCTTTCTGAGCACGTTGAGTACCATGGTCAGTTGTAGACGGTTGATGTTGAATCCACGCCTCAGCGAGAGTCTTTGCGCGAGCGACGAACAAGGTCATGTCCAAGCCCCCCCCCCCCCCCCCCCCCCGTGTCGAGAGCCATAAGATCGGTGAGGATGTCAAAGAGATGTTGAAGGCTGTCTTTACCCGAGTACAGGGAGTGCAATTCATCCCACATAGCTTTGGCCGTTTCGTGATACATGGCTATCTGATACGGTTCGCCATCGAAGGAATTTAGGAGCCAGGTCTGAACACGGCCATCATTACGGAGTCATTCGTCGGTTGAAGGAGAAGGAGGTGCTTGAGTGAGGTGATGCAAGAGGCCCTTGGCCTGAAGAACCCGGCGAACAGAATGAACCCAAGGGAGAAAATTCTTATTCCCGGAGAGGGAGATAGTTGTAATCCGCAGCTCATCACGGATTTCAGGAACAGGTGTCGGGCGGTTTATAGAGGGGTTGGTCGCAGTGGAGTCGCTGGAATTCATGGAGGGGACAGGAAGCAGAACCTGCGGACTGTAAAAGCGGACAGACACAGGAGCCCACGAGGAAGAGAGCGAGCAAGGACCCCAAGGGGGAGGTCATAGCGGCCAGGGCAAGAGGCAAGGAGGAGCAGGCCGCAGCGAACCGGGGTAGTCCGCAGCGAGTAGAGAGGGCAGTCTGCAAGTGCGGGAAGGCAAGGAGCAAGGGAGATCGCAGTGGATATGATCAGTCCGCGGCGAGAAGAACAAAGTGACCACGAGGGAGAAGAGAGCGCGGTCTGGAGCAGGAACTGGAGGACAGCCCGCGCAGCGAGCTGGTGTAGGTCGTAGCGAGCTGGAGCAGGTCGCAGCAGACTGAAGCAGCGAGCTGCAGCAGGTCGCAGCGAGCTAGAGCAGGCCGCAGCGAACTGAAGCAGCGAGCTGGCGAGAGCTCGCGGCGGACTAAAACAGCAGTGAGGAGAAGCGCGCGAGATAAAAGAGCGAGCTTGCAAGAGAGCTCACAGCGGGAAGAGAACAGAAGCAGTCTGCGGCGAGCAGAAGCAGTCTGCGGCGAGCAGACGCAGAGGCAGTCCGCGGAACGGCGAGCAGAAGCAGTCCGCGGAACGGCGAGCAGAAGCAGTCCGCGGCGAGGGGAAACCGCGGCGGACAAGAAAGGCCTGCAGCGGACAGAAAAGAGCAGGAGGGAGAGGTGGTCCCCACTGGTCAGAGCGGAAGGAGGCTATAAGAAGCCCTTGGAGGGGGGTGGAACCACGGAGAGAAGAGGAAGCGGGAATGGAAGAGAGGCCGCAGGAGAGCAGGCGGCAAGGGCGGGCAACGAACAGAAGAGGCAGTCCGCGGCAAGCCGCAGGCAGCGGTCAGAGTAGCAGGTCGCGAGCGTAGGGAGAAGAAGGTCGCGGATAAGAGAGCCGCAAGGTGATCAGGAGAGGCGGACAGAAGAGAGGTGTCCGCAGGAGGAAACGAGTCCCTCTGATACCATGTAGAAAGAGCTCGAAAACTTGTATATATTTCTTGTGTGTATAAATACAAGGAGAGAATACAAATATATAGGAGAGAAAAGGAGATGGAAAGTCCTATACAAGATGTGGGACTAATAAGAGAAGAGGAAAAGAATCAAATACATGGGCCTAATGATAGGCCTTTTTACATGGGCTTTTCTAACAATAATAAACATGTACAATGAGCAGGTTAAACTAACAGGATAATCGTGTAAGCGTGAACTTGCTCTTCGATCTTCGTAGTATGACTTCCCCTATATATGTGCTCCCCCTATCAATGTGGATTATATCTCCCCCTACAGGTTATCTCCCCTAGATTGACTAGCGCATGACTAGCCCCCATGAACTTACTATATGTCGGCTCTCATGAACCTGCCCTCCCCCTTTGATATTATCAAAAAGGGGTGGATATGATCTAAATCGTTGAAAAACAAAACAGGAGAGATGCAGCGGAATAAGAATGTGAAAAAAATGCACACATTCAAGAATATAAGAAAGAAAAGTAAAGATACGGGTACCGAAAAATAAAATCAGATAATTTAATATATGGCGCAAAGCAAACAAAATCATCATTCAAACCAATTGATAAGAATGGCTCACCTAGAACATTTAATTTATTGCATATTGATCTATTTGGTTCAATATCAACCCAGACCTTAGGATGGAAATCTTTCACTTTAATTGTACTGGATGGCTTTTCTAGATTAACTTGGGGGTTCTTTCTGAGAGCTAAATCTGAAACTTTCAAGATCCTCTGAAAATTCGTTAGACAGATTCAATCTGAATTCAACACTCTGAATTCAACACTCAAGTTGTTATGATCAGAAGTGACAATGACACAGAGTTTGAAAATCAATAAATCTGTAGATTCTGTGAGGATGAAGGAATAAGGCAAAGCTTTAAAATCCTGGAACTCCTCAATAAAATAGTGTTGATGAAAGAAAAAATAGAACCTTAATTGAATCAAGGACATTTCTGGCTAAGTAAAACTTGTCGAAGCCCATGAAGCAGTTAATACTGTCAATTATGTCCTGAATAGAAATCTTTTTCACAAGAATAAGTTAAAGACCTCTTATGACTTTCTGAAGAAAAAAAGCACCTATAGTTTCATATTTTAAGAATTTTTTTTGCACTTGTTTCATTTTGAATAATGGAAAAAATCATTTTGCCAAACTTGACAAAAAGACTGATGCTGGTATCCTCAAAGAATACTTATCAACAAGTAAAGCTTATAGGTATTTCAACAAGAGAACTCTTAAAATAGAAGAGTCCATGTGCATTGTCTTTCATGAAGCTAACATATTTTTCAAGGGGAAGGAAATTTCCACCAACACTATTTTGTAGGAAGAAGACCAGCTAGCTGCTGAAGTTGAACAAATCAGAATTAAGAATAGAGAGGAAGGCTCATCCAAAGAGAATAATCAGCTGGACATTGCTAATTCAGTGGAAACCTATTCAGATGAAGAGGATTCCAGTGATGATCCTAATAACACTGTTCAAGACTCTCTTCAAAATCAAGTGCAAGATGCTGAACCAGTAGTTTCTGAATAAGAAGTTGTTGAAGAGGTCACTTATATTCTAGATGTAGCTAGAACTAATCCTGAGAGAATAAATCGCAAGGATCATCCCCCTTCTCAAGTAATAGAAGATATGATACTTAGTGTGCGAATAAACTACCAACTATCAAATGAGTCAATGCTTTAAAGATTTCTCTCCCAATATAAACCTAAAAAGTTTGAGGAAACGGATAATGATCTCCATTGTATTGTTGCGATATAAGAGGCGCTACCCTAATTTGAAAGGAATAAGGTCTGGACATAAGTAGAAAGGCCTAGAAATTAGTCAATCATTGGAACCAAATGGATATATAGAAAAAGGTTGAATTTCAATTGAGTTATTTTGAGGAATAAAGTAAAACTTGATGCACAAGGGTATAGACAAGAAAAAGGGATAGAATATAATCAGACTTTTGCACCGGCAACTAAACTGCAAGTCATAAGACTATTTCTTGTTTATGTTGTTTACATGAAGATTTAAGTCTACCAGATAAATATCACGAGTGTTTTCTTATATGACACTCTACAAGAATGTGTATGTGGAACAACCTCCAGATTGTTAATCCAACTTATCTTTCTTATGTTTATAGAGTAAATAAGGCACTTTAAGGTTTAAAGCAAGCTCCAAAAATTTGGTATGAGGCCCTATCCACTTTTCTTCTAGAGCACTCCTTTGAAAGAAAAAGGTGGATAAGACACTATTTACTAGAACACAAACACCAATTATTAACAGTACAAATATATATAGATAACATAATTTTTGGCTCAACAGATTCAAAACATCGCAAAAGCTTTGCTAACCTAATGCAGTTTAGATTTGAAATGAGTAGCATAAAAGAACTATTTTTTCCTTGAGTCTCCAAGACAAAGTGATGAAGACATCTTCGTATCACAATCTAAGTACACTAAAGAGCTTAACAAAAAGTTTGGAATGGAAAGTGTCTCCTCTATGAAAACTCTTATGGCTACCAATGTTATGATTGATAGAGATAAATCAGATCAATCTATTGACCAAAGACATATGTTATACATTATGTTTGCCACATGTGTATATGCTAGATTCCAGGTGGACCCTAAAGAGTTGCTTGAGTTCAGTCAAAAGAAATCTAAGATATATGTAGGTACTCTTGAACTTGGCTTATGGTATTTAATATAATCTGAATTTGAGTTAGTATGATACACACATGCAGATTATGTTGGTTGTAAAATGGATAGGAAAAGTATCTCAAGGACTTATAAATTCCTGGGTGCTAGACTGATTTTTTGGTTCAGTAAGAAGCAAACTTCAGTCTCTACTTTCACAGTTGTAGCTCAGTATATAACAGCTGAATGTTGTTGCTCAAAGATATTGTGGATGCAAAATCAACTTCTTGATTATAATTTTACTATTAAAAACTCTACAATATTTTGTGACAGCTCAAATGCAATCTCTATTGCATCAAATCCAGTGCTCCGTAGTAGAACTTAACACAGAAATAAGGCACCATTTCCTGGGGGAGAATGCAGAGAATGGGAAGATATCATTTCAATATGTGTCCGCAGAAATTAAAAGGACGGTATCTTCACAAAGCCCCTTGATGAAATCAAACAATAATTCTTTATCAATGCATTAGGAATACTTGATAGCACTTCGTAGAACTTATAATAATGTGTGTCAAACCTATTTTTTAGTACAAATTATTATTGGAAAAAAAACCAAACACTTCGAAAATTTTAAATCTTTATTCAACGCAATGACGAAAACAAATCAACGCAACATTGGTTTTTATTCGACGTAACGTCAAGAGCAGGCAGATTATGAAGAGAATGAAACTATTCGACGCAACGTCAATTTCTACTCGATGCATGCGTCGACAGGATGTATGATAGTTTTATGTGAACCCACGTCGAATACAATTCGACCCAACGTCGACTACATAAGCGTGCGCAAAATTCTTTCCTTAGACTTATTTTGGCGCATTGCACCGACTTCTTTCCTAAAATACGTCGTGTGCCCCAACTTTCGACGTATTGTCTTCTTATACCAGATTTTTGTTATAATTTATTACGCTTTCAAACTCTTCATCTTCCCTGCACTATTTTTCTTGTTCTCATTCTCTCATGTTTGTTGAGTGTTTTGCAAGTACATTCGTGGCTCCGAACAATAATTTTGGGTTCAATATTGACATTGATTCCTTCTGCACTATTGTCGATGTTTTCAAGAGAATTCTTCAACTCTTCAACAATCTTGGTTTGGATAAGTTAATACCCACCATATGCAAACTATATGATGCAGAATTAACTGAATTCCTGGCACATGTTCAGTTTGAATAAGATGTGTCATTGAAAGGAAGTATTGTTGGGTCAGAAGACCGAATCACCGATGAAATTATTCAGCGAACATTTGATCTTCCACCAAGTGAGCCAGATGCAGAGTTGTCTGAAACTAAAATAAAAGTGGTTCTGAAAACCAAGAAATTTTCAAAGGACAAGCTAGTACACCTTAAGAAGAACAACATCTTAGAAAATTTTTGAATTCTGGTCGGTATAGTAGGAAAGGTTCTGCTATGCAAGATTTTTGTTCACAATGTCATTCTTAAGCGTAGTTGTACCTGATGAGGGTGTTGGTCTTTGGAAAGAGAATAAATTGGGAGAAATGTCTTCTTAAACTAATCTCTCACAAATATGCACAGAAGGAGAATTCCTACCTGCACATCATGTGCTAAATCCTGAAGCACAATTACCCTACCTTGTGCACATCAAAGGGAATGCATATTCCTCTCGGGAAGAAAATCACAACCACTTTGTTCTTCAAATAAACCAGGTAGATCATCAAGTCTGGGCCACAGTGAGAGTCGTCATCTCCTCCACCTTCTCCGCAAGTCAATGCTCTTTCATCCACCATTCTAGAGCCATGTACCATTCCAGTCCAGACATCCACTTCTCTTCCTGCATTGCCACCATCCTCATCCATTCCTCCAGACTCCACCACCATCCAATTATTTAAACCAGCTTAACTACCTACCACAGCTCTACCTTCATCCCCTACCATCATCCATCCTCAAGATGTTCCTACCTCTCCTCCCTTCAACCTAAATTCCATCATTCTTCAAGTTGTGCAGCTGGCAACTGACACTACTACCACTCTAATGAGTGAGCATGCCTCCAAGTTTCAAATCACCATTGATCACAAGCAAACCCAAATTGATGGGGTCACTGCATTTGTGAAGTACATGCATTCTATGCTCTCTTCCTCCCCTGTGACCAGGTCATTCTTAACTTCTCTTGCCATTAAGGTTAAGAAGGGGTATATTCTGGAGGAAGACTAGGAAGTTGATCAAGAGGTCTCTGATTTTGCACATGGGTCAGACCTACTTAAGACTGCTGGAAATGAAAATTCATACTGGAAGCTAATGCACACAATCAGGGGGAGGATGTTGTTGATCTGAACCAATTTTTGGATACTAGTGTTGTTGAACAAACTAATGCATTAGTTTACGGGGAGTTTAAAGAACATGCTGAGGAGGAACAACCTCTGGTGTTTCACAGAAGGGATATACAAATTCAATATTCTAAAAAGAGGAAGGCTGAAGAAGACATGTAGGTGGGAATGCTGAAAATCAGAAGGTATGTGTTACGCCGCCATTACGCTTTTCGGGAAACCAATATGCTCGTAGGCGCAAGGAATCGACAAGCGGCAACGGGCCCCCTCTCAATAAACCGGCCGGCCGGGGCTGAACCAACGGGTTCAGCCCCTTATGGAGGGGCCGGCCGGCCCCTCCTTGGTCTGGGTATTTATACCCGGGCTATGCTTGTGAAAGAGGTTATGCAAGATAATCCTAAGGTATTTCTCTTCCTCCTCTCTCTCAACCCTAATTCCCCAATTCTTCGATAGATCTCTCTCTCTCCTTCTCCTTCCTATCATTTGGTATCAGAGGACTTTCCTCCACCATGGTGACGACACGAACGCAAGAGGAACTCGGCCGCTTAGAAACCCTAGAAGAAAATCTTTTGGGGTTGACAGATTCGGTGGCCGCTATCGAGGAGAACATGAAGACATCCACGCAACGGCTAGAAGAACGGATCGACAACCGGATGGAGGAGATTATGGCGTTGTTAACCCAAAATCTGAAGGGGAAAGCCGTGACGGAAGAAGGCCTAGGCGGATCTACAGCCGCCCGAGCCGATCCGCACCGGAATGGCCCGAACGGAGCCCCGATCGGGACGACCAGGGCTGCGGGGTTTGTCGCGGGGTCGGGATCGGCCCAGAACGGCGGGTTTGGCACGGGGGGCTCCAGCACCGGCGGATCGGCAGCCGAAAGAGTCGGCGCAGGAGGCTCGGGCTTCGGCGGGGTCGGCGCAGGCGGTATTGGGCCGAACGGCTACGGCACAGGCGGGGGTGGCCCCGACGGTGGCGGCGCAGCAGGCTGGGGATCCGGCGGCTTCGGCACGGCGGGTTTCGGCCCCGGTGGAAGCGGTTCTGGGGGTTTCGGCCCTAGGGGCAGCGGGTGGACGCCTCCTCCATATGGCACGAGAGAGGGTCTGTTGCCTCCCCCGACAAGAGGCGGCATGCAGTGGGGTGGAGCCCCAGCAATGGGGGGCCTCGTCAAGGGGTTCCGGGTATGCCTTTTGAACCCGGGGAACCAAGGAGACTAGCGGAGTTCGGGCAGGAGGCGGGATGGCGTGGACAGGCCGGACACAGGCCTTACATGCCGCCAAAATTGACACTGATGAATTTTCCCAAGTTCAATGGCGGGGATGCCCTGAATGGCTGCAGAAGGTGGAACTGTTCTTCAACTATCAAGAGATTCCCGAGGGACAATGGGTGCAGTTGGCCTCTTTTCATTTAGAGGATGATGCTTTCCAATGGGTGCAGTGGTTCCTGAAAGGCAGAGACTACATGCCCTGGGCCGAATTTGTGGATGGATTCACCGCTCGTTTCGGACCTCTCGAATACGAAGACTTTGAGGCGCTCTTACAGAAGCTGCACCAGAAGGGTACTGTGATGTAGTACCAGACCGAATTTGAAAAGCTGGCGAACGAAGTGCAGTGGGAGGATAAGACACTACTCAGTTGTTATGTATATGGACTCAAAGATTATTTGCGGGACGAGATCCAATCGTACATGCCCCGCAGCTTGAACCACGCGATCAGCTTGGCCCGGATCCAGAAGGAACGCCACAATCGGCAACGCTACCGCAACTCAAACCGCTATACCACCACACCACCAGTAGCGAAGAGGGAATCACAGGGACCTAGCAAGCCGGTCGTCACTCGGCTGACTTGGTCGGAGCTACAGGCTCGGAAAGAGAAGGGCTTATGCTATAATTGTGACGAAAAATTCGCCCCCGGGCACAAATGTCAAGAGATACAGGTCTTTATGCTGCGGGAAGACACCGAGGAAGAGGACACGCCCGCCTCGGAGTGGGAAGGAGAATTAGATCTGACTTAGTTCAGTGTGTCCCTTCAGGCGATGGAAGGATGCAATGCACCACTCATCATGAGGATGGCCGGGCAAGTCCACCAGGAGAGGGTGACGATCCTGGTTGATAGTAGCAGTACGCACAACTTCATCCACCCGGACGTGGCACAGAGGGTGGGGCACGAGGTCGACAGAGCAGCGGCTTTTCACGTTATGGTGGCAGATGGTAGCAAACTCTGGTGCGAAGGGATAATGAAGGGTGTGCAACTGAAGATACAGGGGTATTCAGGACGCACAGACGTCTATCTTCTACCCATCAGAGGGTCGGATATGGTGCTCGGGGTGCAGTGGCTACAACAACTACGGAGGGTGACATTTGATTGGGGCCATATGACCATGGAGTTCCTTCAGCAGGGAAGACAGTACTGTTTGAGAGGCCTCAAATCCTCTCCACTGAAGGAGATATCTCTCCGTAATCTGCAACAACTAGGGGAGCAGGGCAACACGATGGCGATGGTTATGGCGATTACGGAGACCCCCGAGGCACCTCCGGCAGTTCCCGAGCAGATGCAGGCTCTGCTCGCTCAGTATGCTGATATATTCCGGACACCCACGTCACTCCCACCGTCGAGGTTCCGTGATCACCAGATTCAGCTGAAGCCAGGAGCAGAGCCCGTCAATATTCGTCCATACCGGTACCCGTACAGCCAGAAGGCCGAGATCGAACGTAGCATTCGGAAAATGCTCTCAGCTGGACTCATTCGCCCTAGCATCAGTGCATTCTTGTCACCCATCATCTTGGTTAAGAAGAAGGACGGGTCGTGGCGCTTCTGTGTGGACTACCGCGGCCTCAATAGTTCCACGGTCAAAGATAAGTTTCTGATACCGCTGATTGAAGAACTGTTGGATGAACTACACGGTGCCTCCCGTTTCACCAAACTCGACCTCAGGTCGGGCTACCACCAGATCCGGATGAATGAACCAGATGTCCATAAGACAGCTCTTCCGCACACATGACGGGCATTATGAATTCATGGTGATGCCGTTCGGGCTCACCAACGCACCCTCTACTTTCCATGCGGTCATGAACGAGATATTCCGCCCCCTTCTCCGTCATTCCGTGTTGATATTCTTTGATGATATTCTGATCTACAGTGTCAGCTGGGAGGAACATTTACACCACGTGGAACAGGTCTTCACCATTCTTCGCCGACACCAACTGTACGCCAAGCAGTCCAAATGCACTTTTGGGCAGGCGGAGGTCGAGTACTTGGGCCATTTGGTGTCGGCCGACGGCGTCAAGGCGGACCCTCAAAAGATTGACAGTATGTTGTCCTGGCCGCGCCCTCAGACTGTACGAGCATTGAGGGGTTTCTTGGGCCTCACAGGCTACTACCGCCGCTTTGTGAAAGACTATGGCAAGATTGCCCGTCCTCTCACCCATTTGTTACTAAAAGACGCCTTCGTTTGGCAGGACGAGGCCAAGACAGCATTCTAGGCACTTAAGAGAGCCATGACGTCGACACCAGTTCTGGCGCTCCCGGATTTCACAAAGGAGTTCGTGCTGGAGACCGACGCCTCCGGCGTGGGCATTGGTGCGGTATTGATGCAGGAAGGCCAGCCCCTAGCCTTCTATAGCAAGGCCTTGGCCCCTCGTACGTTGGGGTTGTCCACCTATGAAAAAGAGATGTTGGCCATCATCCATGTTGTGGCTGTATGGCGACCGTACCTGCTAGGCCGGCATTTTATAATCCGTACCGACAATCAGAGCCTGAAACATTTCTTCGATCAACGGGTTTCTTCTCCTCTTCAACAGAAATGGGTGACCAAGCTTTTGGGTTATGACTATGAGATTTCATATCGGAGAGACAAGGAGAACGTGGTGGCAGAGGCTATCTCCCGTATCCCGGAGAGTACGGTTGCTCCCATCTCGGGGCCGCTAGTGGAGTCCTTGGATGAGATACATGAGGAGGTGATGCGAACGACTGATTTACGACCCATCGTGGAGTCTTTATAGCGCGGGGAGACCGTGGCACCCGGCTATCATATTCAGAATGGCCAACTCTACCATCAGGGTCGAGTGTTCATCCCTAGGGACTCGACATGGAAGACTGTGATGATGCACGAGTTTCATTCTTCACCGATGGGCGGTCACGCGGGGGTGCTCCGGACTCTTCAACGGGCACGAGCAAATGTTTTTTGGCCCGGCATGCGCCGTGACATACAACACTTTCTGCAGCAGTGCGAGACTTGCCAACGACAGAAGTACGAGACGACCTCATCTGCAGGGTTGTTGGTGCCTCTCGACATTCCGCAGCAGATTTGGGATACGGTGTCAATGAATTTCATTGACGGGTTACCCAAATCCCAGGGGAAATCCGTCATTCTGGTGGTGGTTGATAAACTCTCCAAATATGGCCACTTCGTGGCCTTGAGTCACCCATATACGGCCGAATCGGTCGCCGCTCTGTTCACCCGGGAGATAATCCGCTTGCACGGCCTACCTCGAGCTATCATCTCCGACCGGGACCCCACCTTTGTGAGCAACTTTTGGCGAGAACTGTTCAGGCTGCAAGGGACGTGTTTACGCTTCAGCACCGCACATCATCCCCAGACAGACGGCCAGACCGAGGTCTTAAATCGGGGGGTGGAGACCTACCTCCGGTGTTTTGTTATGGATGAACCCCGGACGTGACCGGGGTGGTTGCACTGGGCCGAATATTGCTACAACACCTCCTATCACTCAGCCAGCAGGATGACCCCGTTTGAGGGGGTTTACGGCCGCCCACCTCCTACCTTGAGCAACTACGAGCCGGGCAGCACGGTCATGCCGGCGGTTGATCGGGCCCTCTGTGACAGGGATCGCATGTTAGCAACCCTGCGTGAAAACCTTCGCCTTGCCCAGGATCGTATGAAGGTTCAGGCAGACAAGCACCGCAAGAAGAGGGAATTTGCAGCGGGCGACGAGGTGTTTCTCAAGTTATGACCGTACCAACAGTTGTCAGTCGCTCTCCGTCTGAATCAGAAGTTATCGCCGCGGTATTACGGCCCCTTTCGTATACTCAACAGGGTGGGGACGGTGGCATACAAGTTGGAATTACCGACGGGCTCCCGCATTCATCCAACTTTTCATGTATCCTTGCTTGAGCGCAAGGTCGGAGCCAATATTCAACCAAGTACTGTGCTGCCCGAGACTACTAGTGCGGGCGAGCTTCGACCACTTCCGGAGGATATTGTGTTACTCGAGTGGAAACTACGCGGCGCTGAATACAGACCGGAGCTCTTGTTCAATTGGAAGAATCTCTTGGCGGCGCACAACTCCTGGGTGGATTTGCTAGATTTCAAGGAGCTTTACCCTGACTACCACCATGGGGACAAGCTGGTTTTTGATGAGGAAGGGAATGTTACGCCGCCATTACGCTTTTCGGGACAACAATATGCTCGTAGGCGCAAGAAGTCGACAAGCGGCAACGGGGCTGAACCATCTGGTTCAGCCCCCTCTTAATAAACCGGCCGGTCGGGGCTGAACCAACGGGTTCAGCCCCTTTTGGAGGGGCCGGCCGGCCCCTCCTTGGTCTGGGTATTTATACCCGGGCTATGCTTGTGGAAGAGGTTATGCAAGATAATCCTAAGGTATTTCTCTTCCTCCTCTCTCTCAACCCTAATTCCCTAGTTCTTCGATAGTCTCTCTCTCCCTCCTTCTCCTTCCTATCAGTATGTTGTTAAGCTCCAACGTAGAGAAGATTGGAAAAGGATAATCTCAGAGGGATTTTCAATATTTTTTCTGCATATTCTAGAAAGCAGCTCAAATTATTGGTTAATCTTCACAAACTTCTGGCTGGGATTTTTTCTTATGAATTCTATTTTGAAGACAGTGAATAGCCTATCATTGCCTAAAGCTTTCAGTTGCATGATCATATTCTGATTATTTTCTATTGGATATTACATTTAATATTGCATTAATATTAAATGAATATTGCAATATATTCTCCCATCCTAAATATATTGCAATATATTGCATTAATATTAAATGAATATTGCAATATATTTATATCCTAAATATATTGCAATATATTTATATCCTAAATATATTGCAATATATTGCATTAATATTTACATTGATTTTGTATCCTAAATAGGACGATTCCTATTTAGGAATTATGGAAGCACACGGATCAATGACGTGTCATATTGTTGTAATAGTATAAATACCCCTATGTGGATGAATAAAATCAATCAACATTTGTCCTCCAACATGGTATCAGAGCCTTAGGGCTAAAATACCTATCCCGCTACCCGCTCCCGTTAGTCTTCCTCTTTCCCTCGCACGAACAAACCACCGACTCCCGCCCACCAATCCGCCGCACCCCACTCCCACCTCCGCTCGGTGTACGCACGCCGCGCCCACGCCTCGCCTCCCGTACCACCAACAGACGGGCATCGGCCCTCTTCCAGCGGCCCCCGGCCACCGCCGACACTTCCGGCCCCTCTCCGGCATCGTCCACTTGATACCGCACATGCGGTGCTCCTCATAATGCTCTTTCCGGTACCTACACCATTTCGTTTTGGCTCATTTCCTCTTTATATGAGGCCGACCTAGTTTCTCTCTAGGCCGATCGTTGTTCTCCCGGGGGATCTGGATTTATATTCTTGATCGCCATGGCCGGGACCGGTGGCTCAGCTACCGAATCTTCCACAACAAGTACACCCCCAACTACAGTGCCGTCCAGCGGCTTCTTTCGCCCGGGACATGAACACAATAGGCCTCAAATCACAACGATTCGTCTAGACGGCACCAACTATCTCCCCTGGTCTCGGGCTGTTACACTTGCTTTGAAGAGTTGGCGACTGTTTGGCTATGTCATGGGCACTACACCCACACCTCGTTCAGATTCACCAGATTGGGTGCAATGGGAGTCGGAGAACTCCCTCGTCATGTCCTGACTGACTAACTCCATGATCGAATCCATCGCTCGCAACTATCTCTTTCTGGATACGGCTGCGGACATTTGGCGAAGGGCAGAAACCACCTACTCCTGCCGCGGCAACGCGGCCCAGATCTTCCAGTTACGGCGAAAAATCTTCCTTCTTCGCCAAGGAGATCGCCCACCGTCTGCCTACTACCTCGAGTTCACCCAGCTATATCAGGAGTACGATCACTTCGACTCCATCACATTGGCGTCGCCTGAGGACGAGATTTTTGTTCGTGCACGGGAGGATCACAACCGAGTTTTTGAGTTCCTTCATGGGCTCCATAGGGACTTCAACCAAATCAGCGTGCAGATACTTGGCCGCTCCCCCTTACCCTCTCTTTCAGAGGTTTTCTGCCTCGTTCTGCAGGATTTCGATCGGAGGCAAACTTGGACTCTGGAGCCTCCTCCAGATGGTTCGGCCCTGGCAGCCCATGCGGGCCTACGTACGGCTCGAGATTCTCGGCCGAGGTCCACTGACAAGGATCACCTGCTCTGTGCCTATTGCAGAAAGAACCGTTATACCCGGGAGACTTGCTTTCGGCTTCATGGGTTCCCTACACCCCGGGGTGGCTCTTCCTCTCGTGGCGATCGCGGTCCTGGCCGCACTTCGGGTCGCTCTACCCAGCCTCGCTCCGCGCACCTGTCTGATGTTTTCGATGAGCCACAGCTTCCGCCAACTCCGTCAGCAACCACTTTGACTCTGACGCCTGATGAGGTTCTTGCTTTTCGTCGACTGATGCAGGGTCCAGAGCCACATGCCTCTTCGTCCTCATATGCCCATCAGGGGCCTTCCGGTGCTCATGCTGTCGCCACCCGTCCCTCTACTCACTGGATCATTGATTCTGGAGCAATGGACCATATGACCGGCTCCTCCTCAGGTTTTGTGTCCTACCTTCCGTTGTCCGGCCGGGACAAAGTGAGCATCGCTGATGGTTCCCTCTCTCCCATTGTCGGAAAGGGCTCCATCCCATGCTCCTCCCTAACTCTTTCCTCTGTCCTTCATGTTCCGAACTTTACCCGAAATCTTCTTTCTATTAGTCATATAACCAATTCTATGAACTGCTCAGTAACTATCTTTCCTTCTTCATGCATTTTTCAGGACCTGAAGACAGGAACGGTGATTGGAACTGGTAGCCTGGTGGACGGGCTCTATGTGTTTGATTCTTCCACCACTGTCTCTCCTCCCCGAGCCCTCCATGTGGATCGGACAGCTACTTTGGAGTCCTGGCACTGCCGGCTAAGACATCCGTCTACCAATTCTATGAAACGTTTATTTCCTACTTTTTCGTCTTCATTAGTTGATAACTTTCGCTGTGATACATGTGATCGGGGTAAAAATCATCGTAACTCTTTTAATCACATTTCTTCTCCTAGTACTGCTCCTTTCCATTTAATTCATAGTGATGTTTGGGTCCCTTGTCGGGTTGCATCGATTTCGGGTGCTTTTTGGTTTGTAACTTTTATAGACTGTTTTTCACGTACCACCTGGGTCTACCTTATGAAAGCAAAAAATGAAGTTTTTCCCTTGTTCCAGCGGTTCTACAACATGGTCTCTACCCAGTTCTCGACCCCATCAAAATTCTCCGCACCGATAATGGCCGAGAATTCATTGATTCCACTTTCAAGCAATACCTCGCCGATCGTGGAATTATCCATCAGACATCCTGCGCCTACTCACCTGCCCAAAATGGGGTGGCTGAGCGAAAAAACCGCCACCTATTGGAAGTCACTCGGTGCCTCCTCCTCCACATGCAACTCCCTAAATACTACTGGGGGGACGCTGTACTCACCGCAGCTTACCTTATAAACCGTATGTCATCCCGTGTTCTCGGTTTCAAAACTCCCCTCACCACACTTGGGGTGCCACCTACCACTCTCCACCCACGTGTTTTTGGGTGTGTTTGTTTCGTCCATATCCACCACCGCCCGAAACTTGATGCTCGTGCGCACAAGTGCGTATTGATTGGTTACTCCCCCACTCAGAAGGGATATAAATGTTTTGACCCAGTCAACAAGAAGGTTTACGTTACCATGGACGTTACCTTCCGGGAATCTGAGGGCTACTACGGGTCCTTACTTCAGGCGGGGGCTCTCCCAACAACGGAAGTAAGTCCCCTACCTTACTCTGACACCCCTCTACCTATTCCTCCGGTATACCATCCCTCTCAGTTTACACCCCCTACTCATTGCGCCCCTCCTGCCAAGGACCCTGTCCCTAAACCTGTGCAGGCTTATTCTCGTCGACCCAAGGGATCGAACACGCGGCCCGCCATCTGGATATCAGACCGCCCACCTGACCCGTCGTCAGGATCCATCATCCCTACGGAAGGTACCTCCACTCAACATCCATTATCTCAGTTTGTTTCTTACTCATCCCTGACAGCTTCCCATGGAGCATTTGTTTCCTCTTTGTCCACTGTCTCTATCCCCACTTCATGGCAGGCTGCCCTTTCCGACGACAGGTGGAGGTTAGCAATGCTCGAAGAAATGAGTGCCCTGAAAAAAAACGGCACATGAGACCTGGTCCAACTACCACCAGGAAAGAAGGTTGTTGGATGCAAGTGGGTATTCGCCGTCAAACAGAACCCCTCGGGCATTGTAGAAAGATACAAGGCACGACTAGTGGCAAGATGCTTTACTCAGACAAAGGGCATAGACTACCAGGAGACCTTCGCTCCTGTTGCAAAAATGAATTCGATCAGAATCCTCATGTCTTGTGCTGCTTGCAAGGATTGGCAACTCTGCCAATTGGATGTGAAGAATGCATATCTTCACGGCAACCTGGAAGAAGAAATCTATATGGCTCTCCCTCCGGGACTCACCCCAGTGGATCAAAAGGGAAAGTGTGCGGATTACAGAGACCACTCTATGGCCTGAAACAATCAGCCAGGGCATGGTTTGGAAGATTCCCCAAAGCCAGGCACAGGTTTGGGTACCGCCAGAGCAATGCCGACCACACCCTCTTTATCAAAATCAATAAGGGGAAGTTAACCGTCCTGATTGTCTACGTTGATGATATCATAATCACTGGGGATGACAAGGAGGAGATTCGGGCACTGAAGGAGAAGTTGGCAAAAGAATTCGAAGTAAAAGATTTGGGAAATCTCAAATACTTTCTCGGCATTGAAGTTGCACGGTCAAAACATGGCATTTTCCTATCACAAAGGAAGTATGTCCTCGACCTCCTTGAAGCCACTGGGATGAGCGGATGTCGACCTGCCGACACCCCAATCGAAGCCAATCACAAGCTCGGCAGAGAAGATGGCGATGTGATCGACGACATTCCCAGTTACCAGAGGTTGGTAGGGAAGTTAATCTACTTATCTCACACTCGTCCAGATATCTCTTATGTCGTGGGAGTTCTCAGCCGTTTCATGCACTCTCCAAAGGCCCGTCATATCGATGTCGCACATCGTGTCCTCCGCTACCTCAAGTCCTCACCAGGGAAGGGAATCATGTTCTCACCAAATAAAGAGTTGACTATTGAAGTTTACACTGACGCAGACTGGGCTAGATCACCTACCGATAGGCGCTCTACAACCGGATATTGTTCCATGGTTGGTGGAAATGTGGTCAGCTGGAGAAGCAAGAAACAACATGTGGTTGCTAGATCCAGTGCTGAGACAGGATTTGTTCTCTTATGGTAAGATTCTCCCTCCAACCTCCTCTATTCAGATTTTCTTGTTTTACTTTGGAATTTTTGTCTCCAAATTTCGTATAATTTGGGGTTCATAATTTTGCCCCTTTGTAATTGTCTAACTAGGATATGTTCGTGTCTTCCGGCACCGCTCGCAGTCCTCTTCGAATTAGGGTTTCCGTAACCCAAGCGTCGTCAAGCCTCCGTTCTGCGTGGTTTCTCTTCTCCCCTCATTCTTGAGGGAAGTAAATCTCTTAGCCGCCCTTGATTCAATTTTGTAGCGAGTAACTGCATGTGTTAGTGTGATGGTAATTTGATGTATCGCTTTCGTTGTCCTTGTACAGGTTCAAAATAGAATTCTTGAATTCTGCTTGCGTCGCTTAGCCGCCGCCGTCAGATTCAGCCTCATTCAGGTAAGTAGAGATCTATCTCTCTTGCAAACATTGCGTTTAACTTATTGTATCTGCCCTTTGATTTCATGTCTGCATCTCTGTTTATAGTTGATGTGACAAATGATTTTAATTCATGAGCGTCGAACAGGATAAATGAATAGTGTAGGGTTTAGACTATTGAAATTGACATGCGATAGTGTAAAGATGAAATTTTAATTAGATTCCCACTTTGATGAATTTTGCCTCTTTTGATGAACAATTTGAGGACAGTAAGTTTGAGCACGAGCATTAATAGATTTGAATGATCATTGTCAGCCCTTGGCTAATGATTTAAAGATTGTTGGGTTATGTCACGCTCGTACTATACACACTTTTGAATTGAAAAATCACACTTGTAACGAATTATGGATAACAAATATATGTTTGGTGATTCGATATCATGCTCGGTAGTGAACGGATGTTTTTCTTGGAAAATAACTGTGCCCTAAAAATTGTAAACCTAGGCGAATTCTTAACATCTCCGATCCAATACACTTCAACTTACCTCTGTTTTTTTACCCGGAAAATTTTCCGGTTATTATGACCTTAACCCCTCGAACTCGCAAAAGTCAAAACTCACTGTTTGATTCCTGCTGTGTCGTCGAATCCGGTTTCTGATGTATGTTTGGTTTCTGATGTCTGTCTGATTTTTGATGTCTGTCTGATTTCTGATATCTGTTTGATTGTAAGACCCGAGTAAAACTTATTTCCAATCTGATCTTTCTCGTTGACGTGAATCTATTTCACGATCTGAAGTTTCCTCTCATAATGTTGTCATAAAATAATATGATAAATAATCTAGAATGAAACTTGAAAACAAATTCGTAGTTGTAAGCAAATCCTTGAATGGTAGCGTCTAACTGGGCATCTATCTGCTGGCATGGTCACGGCAAGCAGGATTATTTTTCCGATAAGACTTGCACATAGATCTAATCGTGAGCCATGTGCGCCCGCTATAGTACTTACACATTTCATCGATCACAGCTTACAACATATTACATGTTAATGTTAGGCTACGCTCCGGAGTAGTCTAATACATTAACTGGTTCTGTTTAGCTCTTTTGTTTGCTTGTCTATTTTGGTAGCATCGCTTCATGAGAAACTGGTACACTCATGTTTTTCTGCTGCTGTTACTGTTCTATACTTTACTCTGCTCACCCTGTTTATTTCAATGTTCTGAGGCTTTTCCTTTCTGTTTTGGAATAGTCTTAGTGTTCGTGCAGCGCCGCCAGGTACTCGAGCCCGATCTGCTTCAAGTTTCAGGTTCTATGTTTACATTTCTTTTACTGTCAATTAATTCTTTTATGTAATAATTGCAATCAGTCATTTTCTCTAGTATTATGGACAACTGCTAGGCTATTAAATACTATGTACTAGAATTTAGTATTATATGCATGTGCACCCTCTGTTGAATCATAGTTGCATGAAAACTATAATAGTAGTCTGTAAAACATGAATTTTATAAAGTACATACGCATTTAAAACTCTGAAAGCTTCCACATAACAAAAATCAAACCTTTTTTACTAAACAGTAACTATTTTAAAACTATTGTTAGTATTCTCTGCATCCGCCTTAGCAGGCATGGATTTCATTCCGCCCATGCCTGTGGCATCACGGCCCACCCGAAGCGCTCTCTGACTTTTGTCGAGACGGGTCGTGACAGTGGGGTAAAAAGGTTATAAGACAATACTTGGGATTTGTCACCTATGACCTCATGTAATCCTCATCGTGAGATTATCGCCGGATTCCGGGAATTTTTTTCCAAAATCTGCAATGCTTGATGGTTGCCCCCATTGCTCTTATTTATAACAAATTAACATTAGGTCACCTTGACATCAACGACTATGATTAGTCGTGACTGTCAAATATCCAATCTCACTAAATAATGACTGACAATGATAAAATAATATATGAAAAAATATGCAAACAAATATCTGGACACATTCGTTGTGTTGGATCATCGATTTGGTCAAGTCCTTCTGCACAAATGTATGAATGTGGGACCCTCCTTGCGACAAGCCACATCTGGTAGGTGGTCCCTATCAGATAAGGCATCACTTAGAACTTCCAGAAGAATGGTATAGTACTAGTATGGTTTATAATCCTCGCATTCTATTTTTTAAAAATCAAGCGGTAATCAACATCATGATAATGCTCAAGCAGTACAAAAAATGGAGGTGGATTGAAGTACTAATTAAAAAAGGGACAATCATATGACTTTGAGATGAAATATAAACTAAGAATGCTAAAATAAACTAACCAAATTAAAATGGGAGCTGATAGCTGGTGATTGCAAGACACCGTCATGATATCTCTTTACTTTTTGAGTCGTCTGAGTTGTGTACAAAACATTCCATTCTACAAATAACTAAATCAAAAGAATGGTTAAAATGGTGACATATATATGAATTAGACTTGTAGCTTTTACAGTATCTATTAAACACAATGCAGTGATGAAAATATATAATATAAAAGACAGAATTCAAAACAGACCAGTATGACTGAATGAAAGAGATTCAAATCAGCTATAGAGGAAATCCAGTTGGTAATTTGAAAATATATTATTTCCAATCTTAAGGAATAAATTACACATCTTCACTTTATACACACAGAGAAGAGGTCCCAAAACACCACTAAATGTGTGGGACTAAAGAAAGGGAATGAGAAAAGATAAAAACTGCAATAGATCTTCTTATGGACCATTACAACGGATTATATTATAAACAGTTTAACTCTCTCCCTCAAGATGGAGTAGATATCAAACATTTCAGGTTTGGAAAAATTATCAATAAAGGTGTCACGGTTAAGACTCTTAGTAAAGATATTTGTCAACTGATCTTGAAATTGAATGAGCGTTGTGAGATGTTGCATTACTCCAAATGGTCTTTGATAAAGTGTTTGACAATTTCAACATTTTTTGTTCTATTATATTGAGCAGAATTATGTGCAATGTTGATAGTCGTTTCATTGTCACATTAGAAACTGAAAAGTCATAGTCCCTCACATATCCTTTGTGACATTGTTATGTACTATGTTTTAGTACTTGATTATGTTACCAGCCTACCACATTTTGTCTCTTACTTCATCGGTTTAGAAGATTTCCCCTAACAAAGAAACATCTAGTAGTGAATTTCTTATCATCCTCGTTTTCAACCCAATTGGCATCTGTGTATACTTAACCATTCACATGTTTGTTCTAGGATAATGGAATTTTCCATCCATGAGACTTCTTTAGATTTCTTAGTAGCCGCATTTTGGCTTTATGATGTCTCAATTTAGGAGAGCGCATGTACCTAGGGCTACTATCGAGTCGAGTTCGAGCGATTTTGGATCGATCGAAATCGAAATTTTCGACTCGAAATTGACTTGAAATCGATTTCGAGTCAAGTCGGCTTGACTCGAAATTGCTCGATTCCAAGTCGGCTAGAAATCGAATCGAGCCAGCTCGAAATTGAGCAATTTATCTCTTTATTCCTAATTGGCTCAAAATTAAATTGGACAACCTATAAATTTAGTAAATGAAACACTTAAAACATTCATTTTTATTTAGGTATAAATTTTATTATTTTTTATTTTAAAATAAGAATATATTAATAAATACATAATATTTTTAATTAATTAGTTGATTCGGAACATATTTTGAGCGATTCAAGGCTGGCACGAAATCGACTCGAAATCAGATTCGAGTCAAATTTAATCGAATCAATTTTAACCGATTTTGATTCAGCTCAATATTCGAGCGATTTTCGACCAATTTTCGAGTTTCGAATATTATGCTCAGCCCTACACGTACCTGCTTAATATTCCTATAGCATATAAGATAACTGGACAAGTGTGTGTGAGGTAGAAAAGTCTTAGCACTAATCCCATGTAGCTTCAGGAGCTGGCTTTGTAGTCATCCTTTTTTTGTCAATTATACAATTTGCTTATATGGGAGTATCTGATGGTGCACAATCATGCATCACAGTTTCTTCCAAAAGATCCAGAACATATTTTCTCTGAGAGATAAATATTTAACGATCAGACCTAACAACTTTAATCCCTAAGAAATCTTTCAGCTTCTCTAGATTTGACTTCAAATTCTTGGCACAGGCCAGCTTTAAGCCGTCTGACGTTTTTTAAATCAATTCTTCTGATAATTCTATTGTCCACAGACAATAAGGGCAGACATTATCTTCTTTCCTTTAAATAAAGAGGGTGTGATAATAGTGACAATGTTTGTATCCCAATCAAATCATGACTATAAAATTTTCGAAACCAATCTCTAGGAATTATTTCAGGCCGTAGAGAGATTTTTTGAGATGGCAAGCATTCCCTTCAAATTCCGTCTTTGTAAATCCTGGTGGAACTAGATGCTTACCACTTCTTCAAAATTGTCAAGTTAGAAGACATTTTTAATGTCTAACTGCTATAATTCTCATCTCAAACATGCAACGCAAGATAAGACAAATCTAATGGAATCTATCTTTCCCTCAAATGCAAATGATTCATTCTAGTCAACTTTACAAATTTGAGTGCACCCTTGGGAGTCTTTTGTGTATCTTTTTGCAATGTCTTCTTGATTTAGCTTAACTAAGAAGACCCACTTTGACCCAGTCATTTTCTTCCCAAATGAAAGAAGACATAGTTAATTCCTTATTTATATGGAATAAAGGAACGAGAAACACTAGTCTGTTTCTTGGATTCCCATGGAATAACTGAAGAACCCAAGAACAGACAAAACCCAGTGACAGAACGACAGTCAACAGGATCACAGGCCCAGGTAGCATCCGGGTAAGCACGGAGCTGTAGAGAACTACTGTTGGAGAAGAACAGATCACGAGAAGTCGTCGCCCGGAGATAGCGCATGAGTCTCAGCAGATGACCATAATGTACAGAGGTGGGCGCACTGACAAACTGACTCAATACATGAATAGTATAGGCAATGTCGAGACGAGTAATGGTAAGATAGACGAGACTCCCCACGAGGTGGCGGTAGCGAGTAGGATCAGAGAGTGGAACCCCATGATCCAGACATACTGAAGGTGGAGCTCCATAGGGGTGTCCACTGTGCGAGAGTCAAAGAGAGCAGCCCGAGCTAGGAGATATGATGTGTAATGCTGCTGAGAGAGCTGAAATCCGCGGTCTGTAGAGTTGATCTCAAGACCCAAGAAGTAGCTCAGTTTTCCAAGATAAGACATCTGAAACTGCTGAAGGTGATGTTTGACAAATGTCACATGAGAAGGATCATCGCCAGTAATAATCATGTCATCCACGTAAAGTAACAAAAGAGTTCAACCACGAGATAAGTGCACGAACAGGGCTGGATCAGGTGAACATGGCTAGAAATTGGCGGCTGTAATGGCTGTGCTGAACCGTGCAAACTACACGCGGGGCACCTGCTTGAGCCCATAAAGAGCTTGACTCAAGCGGCAGACAAGGCCTGGAGGAGAGGATAGACCAGGAGGGGGAAGCATGTATACCTTCTGTTGAAGATCACCGTGAAGAAAGGCATTCTTCACGTCGAGCTATGACAGGAATCAGTGAAAAACAGCTGCAACTGCAATAAGAGTCTGAACCGTAGTCATGTGAGCGACTGGAGCAAAGGTCTCATCATAGTCTATCCCCTGCTCCTGCTGAAAACCACGAGCAACTAGCCAAGCCTTGTAGCTCTCCACAAAACCATCGGAGCGAGTCTTCACCTTGAAGACCAACTTGTAAGTAATAGGAACAGCACCAGGTGGAAAAGGAACAAGATCCCATGTACGAGTGTACTAAAGCGCCTCCAACTCAGCAGACATAGCAACCTGCCACTCAGGTATTTGGGCAGCCTCATGATATAAAGTCGGCTTTAGAGTACTACATGCGGTAGCAGGTGTAACGACCCAAAATATCAAGTGACTCAAACGAATAATAAAATGCAATAATAAAGATCCCCTATGATGAAAATGAAATAATCAATGTTGATGTTGAGCGTTGCCGTAACTTTTTTTTTATCTTATATAAAGTTGGTACAGTCACAATACACATATATGATGGTTTTGAGATGGATTTGGTTCTAAGGAACCTTGCTGGACCGGCCCGTTATTGAGAATAAGTAATTTTGGCCTTGATTAATGAGGCATTTTGGGCAATTGCAAGTAAAGGCGGTGGGGTTGTCAACAGCGGTGTGACATTTATGCCCGAGCTTGCCATTATCTCATTACTTTCCTCCTTTTCCGCCTCATGGAGCAATCTCGGCTAGGCTCGACGCAGCTCACGGGGGTTTTCACCTTCTTCCTCCTTCACCTCTTATAACTCTACGAAAGCACGAGCTCATGTGATCGTTGCTGTGATCAAGGATCGGCAAGGTTTCATTTGAACTGGATTGATCGGCAAGGTTGTCATGAATCAGTGCCTTGACCTAGACCTATTCATATCACTGTAAGCTTTCTAGCTCTATGAATAACTCAGATTTTCTCTTGATTTGGGGAGTATTTCACTATAGGACCATCTAGGGATTTATTTCTTCTTACCTGCCAATGATATTGGGTTTTCGTTTGGTTTTTATATCTTGTTTTTATGTGATGGTCGGCCACGGAGTTTTAGCGTTTATATGGGATATAATCTCCTGTTGGCTGGGGTTGTTGTCCCTTTTCTATTATTTTGGCCGGGAGATTGTAGCTGCACCTCCTCCTCCACGGTGAGCTTTACAGTTTCTTAACTTCCGTTTATAATTCTATAAGCTGCAGAAAATGTGTGATCAATTGGGATTTTTTAATTAGGGCCTTCTAACTCAATTTGGGAATAAATTCATGTTTGAGTATGGTGAAGTACTTGAGTTGAGTGGTGTTGTTCTTTTGCTTATTGTGGGGAGGCTGTTATCTGGTTATTAATGTGGAGTTAACCCTAAATATCTCCATCTTGTATGGTAATTGAAAGCATGAGCTTATTTTAATGGCTAAAACTGATAGAGATTGGCGTTTCTTGATATCTTATTCTGTCCGGTTGGGGGAAAACAAACTAAGAATATTATGTGGGTTTTCCCTCTTGGCCGGCTACTATTATTAAATTATTGAGTATGCAGTTGGATTATTGGCTATTAAGCATGATGAACTAACATGGCGTTTGGTTAGTTATGTAGCTTCCAAATGATGTTATTATAGAATGGCATGTGGATACAATAGCGGGGTGTAACCCCGATAAATGAAATGATTTCTATATAGATATCGCGAGGATGGCACCTCCCAAATAGAACGCAACGATGATATGAGATGTGTACGGGGAAGAAAATGACTGATGGTAAGAGCTACATTATTTACTTTGATTTCATCTGCTTGTGTGAACAATTGCAAACTTTCTTGTACTGCTATTACTGCTTAAGAGCTAGCATGATAAATGCATTTCAATAACACTGTTATCGCTATATGACCTGATAATAGGAAAACAAGCGATTGGATATCTGAGGGGATTATAAAGTAACTAACGTAAAATGTACGAAAATAATAACGTGTCGACACGTGGTAACGTTAAGGGTTAAATTGAAAGTGCATGCATATGAATGATACTGTACCGAATTACCAAACCAGTCGAGCCGAAAGGCATAAACGCGTGTTGTACGTACTGGTTTTGGAGACTGAGGACCCCGTTGGGGTCGGGCTCAAAGACTGATATACTGAATACTGGTTCAATTGCCCTTAACATTACCTCAGATGAAATGAAATGAGATTATAAGAGGACGGTTGTACGGCTACGTTACACATTTATACGGCTGTCTATACAGATGCATGGTTTAGTACAGTTATACAGTTTTACAGTGAGATAGGTTTACATAAATATGGATACCGTTTTATAGTTTGAAAATAAACAATATTAGATAGATACAGTATAGTGATACAGTATAGTGAGCCATGTTTACCGTTATCATTTCTTGTCCTATTGTTGCATTGCTACTTATATTCTGAAAATAGTATGTGAATGCACAGGTTCATTAACTATGGTCTCAAAGTGTTAGACAGTCATACTGGTACACGGTTATATAGTTTGTTTGTTCCACTGATTATGTTATAGATATGGAAAGTCATTGTATAATCACTGCTTACTATTGGCTCCTACGTACTAACATAATGCAGACATATAAATTGTTTTACAATTCGATCAAAGACAGAAACGGGTATGTTCGTACTTTACTTACGTTACGTGAAAGCGCTTATACAGTACTTAGTCATAGTTTTATGACTAAGTCGTCGCCTTTCTGGCACAGGTTTGGGATATGTCTATGAAGCGACATTGAGATGTGAAGCAGATTGTAAAGGCTTGGCAATGACAACGAAGAAAGAGGTACGTTTTATTATGTGTTTTTATTTTTGTATTCATTAGCCCTACTTCACGTCAACCTGGGAATGTATCGAAAGTACTGTAATCAAATGTTCTGTGGGGTCAAAAAGGGGCCTCACAGCAGGAAGGACGGGTAGGTCCAGCGGTAGGGTAACAAAGCGAAGGCGGTCGGGAGGACGCCTCTCACGAGGTGGGTTGCGACCCACAGAAGGATCATCCACAAAATACTCGTTGGAGGAGGCAGAAATTGAGTCTGTGGGCACTGGAAGCGAGGAGACAGGATGAGGACGATGAGTACAGTGATAGGGAAAAGGAGAGACACGATCACAAGTGGACAGCTCATCAGAGGGAGAAGTGTGTGATGGAGGAAAGAAGTGAGGAGGTGACGGAGTAGAATACAGCAAGGGAAAAGAGGTGACAGAGTAGACTGCGGTAAGGGAAGAGGAGGTGACGGAGTAGACTGCGGCAAGCGAAGAGGAGGTGGACATACTGGAGAAGAGAATACATGTGGCGAGGAGATGGGAAGAGTGAGAAATTGCACATCAAAGGGAGTAACAGATGAGTGTAAGGTCAAGGGAAAAGAGGACACGAAGAAAGGGTGAGACTCGTCAAACATAACATCACGTGAGATGCGAAGTCGACGTGCGACAGGGTCATAACATCGATAGCACTTGTGTTCAGTACTGTGCCCAAGAAAGGCACAAAGAACAGACTGAGCTTGGTACGCTCACGTGGAGGAAGAAGAACATAACATCAACAACCAAAAATACGAAGATGGGTGTAACGTGGGGGTTGAGAGTACAGTCACACCAGGACTCTGGTCCTGAAGGAAAGTGGAAGACTGTAGGTTGATAAGATAGACAGCAGTGGAAACAGTCTCAACCCAAAAATGAGGGGGAACGTGGGAGGAGATAAAAAGGGTGCGGGCTATCACAATAATGTGGTGATGCTTCCTTTCAGCGGTGTCATTCTGAGTGTGAGCACCAGGACAGACAAGCTGAGAAAGAGTATTGTGGGTAGCTAAGAGATCTCGAAAAGCATGAGATAGGTACTCCCTCCCTGAGTCAGAATGAAAAAGACGTATAGAAGAAGAGAACTGTGTGCACACCATAGCGGATAAAGTAACATAAGTCTGAAAAAACTCAGAGCGAGATTGCATAAAGTACACCCAACAGTAACAAGAATAAACATCAACAAAAATAACATACTACTGGTGTCCTCCCTTAGATACAAAAGGTGCAGGACCTCATACATCAGAATGAACTAGGTCAAAGGGACGTTGGGACTGAGACTCACTAGAAGAATATGAGAGTTGTAGCTGTTTACCAAGCTTACAACCCGTACAACAGTGGGACCGATCAACTGGAATACGACCAAGGAAGTCATGACTGATGAGAGTCACAAGACGCGAACCACTAGGATGACCAAGACGATGATGTGACTGAGAGAAACCCACCAAAGGTAGACAGAGCAAAAGCTGTCAGTGACGAGTAAGTGGATGGAAGATAGAGACCATCAAGTACGTACACCCCACTACGACGACGATCAGCTCCAAAGAGTTCCCCAGTCAGACGATCCTACACACGGCATGTAAACTCATCAAACGTAACAAGACAACCGTGGGATGTGAGCTGGCTGGCGGAAATAAGGTTCTTGGATAACTTGGGTATGTAAATAACATCGGGAACATGGAAATGACTGGTATGAAGGAGGTCACGACTGGTGATGTGGTGAATGGTGTCATTTGCTACCATGATACTAAGGACATGGGAGACAGGCTGATAGGACAAGAGGTGGGTGGCATCATGTCATATGAAAGGAGACTCCGGAGTTCTGCAACCAGTCGAAGGGTGAGATACCTGCAGGGGAGAAGGCAGACGACTGAGAGGTAGAGGAACCAGAAGTATCTGGTCGAAGTATGGAGGAAGAGGAGCGAGGCGGTGAAAACAGCTAGGAGAACTGCTGGGCCGATGAAAACTGTTGGGAGAACTAGTTGGCAATCAGCTGAGCAAGCTCAGATACAGGGAGAGTCTGCGCCGGAACCGAAAAATGAGTAGAAAGTGCACAAAGAGCACACTGATGATCAGATTGTTGTACCCTCTGAAGCTTGCGACACTCAAATATAGCATGATAATGTCACTGACAGTAGTGGCAGCGGGAAGATGGGCAACGAAAGGCACCAAGCCGAGCTTCAGAATGTGTTGGAGGAGGACGAGCACAAGATGTCATCGAGATGATCAACCGAGGAAAGTCGAGTTTGCGGGATCAGCCGGAGAAAAATATCGGGGCTGTCGAGTCAACCAGAGAAGAAGGTCGTGGAGTGGCGAAGCCGCGGATCGACTGAATCGGAACTGAGTAGCAGCAGCAAGAAACTCCCACGAGCAAGGAAATAGGAACGATGGGCAGCAGCAGCAGCGACAACGACCCACGGGCAGCAGCAAGGGAAAAATAAGGATCGGCGTGAAAAATAACTGGATCGGGAATCAGCGACGGGGATCCGGAATCAGCGACAAGGATCGGCGTAAAAAATAGGAACGACGTTGGATCAGGGCAAGCAAAGATGGGAGAAGCTCCAGGGATCTGGAATCAGTGACGGGAATCGGCATGAATAACTGGAACGACGTCGGATCAGGGAAAGCTCAGACAGGAGAAAGCTTCAGGGATCGGGATCAGCGACGGGAGAAGCGAACGCCAAGGAATCGGCGACGGGAGCGAGCAGATCTAGGAGAGATCGAGCCGGATCTAGCGGTGTTGCCGCCGGATGTGGGAGTTGTGAGAGAGCAGGCGGCGGGACTATCGGACGGGAAACGGAGGAAGAGCGGCTAGGGTCAACCTAGCTCTGATACCATGGTAGGAAGAATGATTTTTTGTGTATTCACTATGAATAGTGGTAATACATACATGTACAATAGAGGGTGATCCTAACAGATACAACATGAGTTGCACTTATATCTTATTTTTTCATGCATCTTATATGTTATTTTGTACCGCACTTCTTCGCATATACTTATTTTCTCTTATTTGTGTGCATTCTATTAGCACAAATATGTTTTGTTTCACGTTTAATATTGGCATACGTTTGTTCGGCTTATTGGTATGACAAACTAATAAGACCATAAATATAAAAGGTCCGTTGAATTATGATTCGTGTTAAATTGGGCAAGCCAATGATTTAAAAATTAATGACTTGATATTATTAAAAAGAAAAAAACATATATTCTGAAATTAATTTTACTTTATAAACTATTTTATTTCATAATTATTTAATACGAGGGATCCCTGGGATTCTCAATTTGGATATCTTCAATCAATACCGCATGCATTGTTGGTATCACGATGAGCTCATTTTGTATAGGTGTCATGAGATCATTATGAAAGGTATTCACAATACCTCATATCTTGCCAAACATTTTCTCCTATCAATCGTTATTTTTTGGTATTTGTGGTTGCTCCCCAACAAGTAAGAGAAGTTGGATATTCATGTGCATCTATTGGTATTCGCCATATATCCATGATTTGGGTTTCATCGTAAAAGGTATTCAAGACATTATATGCCATTGTGGAAAATTTTCTCCCATTGGATGATATTCTCTAGTATTTGCGATATTATGATCTTCAATAGGTATATTTTCATATAATATCATTCAACTGAGTATTCGCATCATTATTTTTGGTATTCACGATACAATGATCTTCAGCAGTGATATTTTCATATAATATCATTCTAGGAGTATTTGCATAATTACTTCTAGTATTCACGATACCATGACTTCAACGAGGATTTCATATGATATTATTCAAGGAGTATTCGCTTTTATCATTCCACAAATAGAATTAATTCGAACCAGGAGAGTTGACGGAGGTCTCTCGGAACGTATATGATTACCGTGACATACTTGTTATCATTAATCTTTTACCATACCACCTATCAACAAAATGTTACTCTTAGTTCATGTTTGTTTGGGAGAAATTGGAGAAAGGTATTGGAATTGCCAATTCCAATTTTATTGCTCGGCAGCAAATATTTTTGATGGGAATTGAAATTCAATCCAATTCTGTAGGAATTCTATTTAGCCTAAATTTTTCCTCCCCCAAGTCCGACCTCAGGAGGTCGGACTTCGCGATTCTCACTCTTGTCGTTCTCGTGAGCGAAGATTCCATCGCCCGTCATTTTTCAGTACACCCTAGCATGCATTAAGATGGGAAGGCTCGAACTAGCCCGAAAATCCGTCGCAATCATCGAGAAGAGACTATTGAAGGACAAATGGTTGGAGTACTGCGACATGAGAACTAGCCGGTTTATTGAAAAGCAGTCCACGCTATTCCAAACATAGACGATAGCCCCCATTCTCACTTGTGAAGAAGACCTCGAACTTCTTGAGGGTTGCTCTTGTAGCCTGAATAAGAGTGCGAGAACAAAGTGCTCCCTATTGCAAAATCTCAAGTCCTCATCAAACTCCAGTTAAGACTTTTTACTCTGTCCATATACTTGTATAGTAGAAAGAATAATTTGAACAGATCAATCGACATTCATCCACATTATCTGAGAGTCGGCTCATTATTTTATCAAGTATTATGTCAAATTCTTGCATCTACTCTCTGTTGCTGAGTGCGGAACTTATTGTGTATAATGATTTTATCAGCTCTTTGAGGGTGAAAACTGAGACTTTTGACTGGTCTTAATATGGAAAATGTTAGAGTAAAGAAAATCCTAGTTCCAAATATTTGGACAGAAAGAAACCAGAGGCAACTTGTCTAGCGGTCAATCCTTGCAAACTTCTACCAGAAGAAGGTGAAGAGCGAGTGCTTTTCCCGGATTGACCTCGTGAGCTGGAGCGAGGAGATCCCACCACGTACCTAGAAGTATATAGGTACTTTCCCTTCTAAACTAGTGTTGAGCTCGGCACAAAAGAGGCACGGATTTTGTATGGGGGAAACCTTTGGGGCGGTGGGGTCCACGTGCCTCTAACTTGTGCTTTGGAGGTCCGATTTATAGACAATCCAAATGGGGTATCTAGTCTACGAACAGTTGCCACTGTATTTCTGAGATACCGGGTATCTGGCGACTTGGCGAGTAGTTTTCTGGACGCCTCTACAGGAAGTGAGCTGAGCTGGGTTGTCTTAAGCGACCTCGACTGAGTCGGGTTCCTTCCCGACGAACTTAAAGGTGAGTCGAGCTCCAGTATACCGGGTTCGGGGCAAATATAGTGCATAAGCAAGTTGGGCTCTAGCCAGACAAGCAGGGTTCCAACTAGGCGAGCTCGTATCAGAGTTGATTACCTCCAGGAGCGAGTTATAGAGAAGCTCTGGTTGTCCTCGGGGCTTTTCGTCCTTAGGGTTGGGGTCCATCTTCTAAGGCTCAAGGACCCACCTCATCGGATATGGGTTGTAAACAATCTCTGCACTTTGTGAGCTAAATTGGAGCTCGAAAAGAATCATCCAACTCCTATTCGGCAAGCTATGTTTCTACCGAACTAAAGGGAGCCAAACCCTCCCCACCTATAAATAGGGTCCGGAACTTCTAAAGCCTCGCAGGTAAATCATGGCACTCAAGAAAAAATCTACCTCGCTTATCAAGTCGGCGAATACTTTGACTGCCAATATGGCATCCACCTTGCATGCTGAGGTGAAAGAAGGACCTTCTGATGGTCTTCGTTTGATTCTAGCAGCCGAGGGCCTGGAGGCGAAAAGCTTCGGGGAGCTGTTCACCAAATTCCCCTCTCACGACCTTCTCAGGCGGGAGATAATTCAAAGACACGTGAAGAGGAAGCAGGCCGAAGCCGCAGCTTCCAAGAAACCAGGCCTGAGCGAGGCCGAGCTCCTTAGGGAGGAAGGTGAGCCTCCTGCGAAGAAGACAGCTTCTTCGGTCACTCAGGACTCGCTCCCACAACCACGTCTGGAGTGAGTTATATCAGTAAGTTCGCGCCTATGCTGCCAAGATCTTGTTTAGCTTTTGGCCTTACTCGTCATTGTTTTGGCTTGCAACTCGCCTAGAACTCCTTCGGGCCCTTCACGGACCTGACCCTGGGGGACTATGACATTGTTACTCCCCTACGAGGAGGCATGGCGAGATGCCTTCGGGCGAGGCAAGACCTGACCCCTCCACCTCTCCTCGTTAGTTGAGCTATCCACATTTCGAAGAGCCTTTTGGACTTTTGCTAACTTGGACATGTCCAGTGCGCATCACCGATGAGGGCCGCGAGACCTCGCCCTTGCACGAGGGGATTACTCTGACGCCTCCGCAAGACGTAAGGTTGTCTGCACCTCCGGCTATCAAGATGTCCGAGGAGAAGACTCTGAACTCGGAGTATGCTCGCTTCCTGAATAATCTCGAGAACACAATGACTCCACTCGTGACGAGTGGGCATCAGTCCCAAGGGCCATTGGGGCTCGTCGTGCTCACGATGAGTGTTGTCGTTACGACTTCGGTCGTAGTTACTACAGACAGCGAACGCATACTCCCAGCTCTTTTAGGCTCGCAACAGTGAGGAACTCCTCGGATGTCGGTGTCGAGCCCTATCCTGGCGGCGATGCCAAACTCTTCACGGGCGCCTAATGGCATGCCATCCTCTGTTACGCCCTTCGATAAGCCCTTATCGCGCGGGAAGGGTCTGGAGGCAGAGCCTCGCTCGGGGAGCGACGAGTCCAGTGGGATTCGCTGCAACAACAGCTCTGCACGATCATCACTACCGATGTGAGGCCAAGTTACTCTCCCACGAGGAGGCATGGAGAGACGCCTTCAGGCGAGGCAAGACCTGACCCCTCCACTTCTCCTGGTGAGTTGAGCTATCCACATTTCGAAGAGCTTTTTGGACTTTTGCTAACTTGGACATGTCCAGTGCGCATCTCTGATGAGGGAGGAGAGACCTCGCCCTTGCGCGAGGGGATTACTCTGACGCCTTCGCAGGACGTAAGGTCGCTTGCACCTCCGGTTGTCAAGATGTCCGAGAAGAAGACTCTGAACTCGGAGTATGCTTGCTTCCTGAATAATCTCGAGGACACAATGACTCCACTCGTGACGAGTGGGCATCAGCCCCAAGGGCCATTGGGGTTTGTCGTGCTCACGACGAGTGTCATCGTTATGACTTTAGACGTAGTTACTCCAGACGGCGAACGCATACTCCTAGCTCTTTTAGGCTCGCAACAGTGAGGAACTCCTCAGATGTCGGTGCCAAGCCCTATCCTGGCGGTAATGCCAACCTCTTCACGGGCGCCTGAAGACATGTCATCCTCTGTTATGCCCTTCGATAAGCCCTCATCGCGAGGGAAGGGTCTGGAGGCGGAGCCTCGCTCGGGGCGCGACGAGTCCAATGGGATTCGCCGCAACAACAGCTCCACACGATCATCACTACCGATGTGAGGCCAAGTGGTCTCGCTACCACTCTCCCCGCCGACACAGAGAGAGCCTGAACTTCATTCATGGTAAGCGTTCTTGCATGTCTCTTTTTGACGAGAGGTCTATCTATTCTAAAAGAGGGGCATAACAATCCTCATTACTCGCAGGCCCGTCTCCTGTAGTGGAGTCTCCTTTTCGTTGTCCCCTCTTGTCGGCTAGTAAATTCTTCACCGCTCCAGGCGAGTCCTTTGGGGAGAACAGAGCTCGCTCCCTCACTCTACTCTCCACCCATGATGTTCAGCTAAAGGAACTGGCGGCGAGCGAGCTCAATCTTCGCCTGATCGCGTTGGAGGCTCGGGTGAACACTCTAGAAGAGTTTATACCTCGACTCGAAGGCACCGCGCATAAGTACTTTGACATTCAATCCCTGGAGAACAAAGTAAGGCAGCTGAAGAGCAACGTTTACAATATCTCCCGAAGCGCGGGCCTCCTTGGGGATGTGGCGAAGATAACTGATCACATTAGGAACTGAGGAGATCATTTGCCACCACACAGAGGAACTCCAGAGAGCCCAGGAGGTGTTGTGGGATGCATGCATGTCACGACCCGTCTCGACAAAAGTCAGAGTGCGCTTCGGGCGGATCGTGATGCCACAGGTATGGGCGGAAAGAAAGTCATACCTGCTAAGGCGGATGCAGAGAATACTAAAAATAGTTTTATTTGGAGAAAAAACAGGTTGATTTTTATATGTTATGTGGAAGGTTATAGAGTTTTAAAACAGTGAGTTTAAATGCACAAGTTTTTGAAAAAATTATGTTTTTCAGGCCACTATTATAATTTTCATGCAATTATGATTCAACAGAGGGTGCACGTGCATTAATTTCAAATTCTAGTACATAAATATTTAAATATCCTAGCAGTTATCCATGATACCAGAGAAAATGGCTGATTGCAATTATTACATAAAAGAAATATTTGACAGTAAAAGGAATGTAAACAAAGAATCTGGAATTTAATGTTGATCGGGCTCAAGTACCTCGCGGCGCTGCACGAACACTAAGGCAATTCCAAAACAAAAGGAAAAGCCTCAGAACATTGAAATAAACAGAATGAGCAAAATAAAGTACAGAACTGTAATAGAAGCAGAAATGCATGAGTGCACCAGTTTCTCATGAAGCAAAACTATTCGAGACAAGCAAGTAAAAGAGCTAAACATAATAAGTTAGTTTATTAGACTACTCCGGAGTATAATCGAAAATTAATCATGTAATATGTTGTAAGTCGTGATCGATGAAGAGTGTAGGTGCTATAGCGGGCGCACATTGCTCACGATCGGATCTACGTGCAAGTCTTGTTGGAATAGTAATCATGTTTGTCGTGACCATGACAGCAGACAGATACCAAGTTAGACGCTACAGTTCAAGGATTTGCTTACAACTACGGATTTGTTTTCGAGCTTCATACTTATGTGATTTTTAACGGAAACGAAAAATACTTAAAGTGAGCAATCAGACCAAGAATATGTTTTACTCAGACAGACATATGAAACCAGATTCGACGATATAGAAGGAACCAAACAGTGAGTTTTGAGCCTCGCGGGTTCGAGAGGTTAAGGTCATAATAACAAGAAGATTTATCGAGTATATTGTAGAGGTAAGTTGAAAGATGTCGGATCGAAGATATCGAGAACTCGCCTAGGATAAACAATTTTTAAGACACAGTTATCTTCCAAGAAGAAAAAACATGCGTTCAATACCGAGCATGATATCAAATCACCAAACATATATTTGTTATCCATAATTCGTTACAAGCGTAATCGTCCAATTCAAATGTATGTACGGTACGAGCGTGACATAACCCAACAATCTTTAAATCACTAACCATGAGTCTTAACAATGATCATTCAAATTTATTAATGCTCGTGCTCAAACTTACTGTCCTCAAATTGTTCATCAAAAGAGGCAAAATTCATCAAAATGAGAATTCGATTAAAATTTCATCTTTACACTATCGCATGTCAATTCTAATAGTCTAAACCCTACACTATTAATTTATCCAGTTCGGCGCTCATGAATTAAAATCATTTGGCATATCAATTATATACAGGGATGTGGACAAGAAATCAAAAGACAGATACAATAAGTTAAACGCAACGCTTGCAAGAGAGAGGGATCTCTACTTGCCTTAAAGAAGCTGAAATTGGCGGTGACGGCTAAGCGGCGCAAGCGAAATCAAAAATCCTAATCGGAACATGTACAAGAACGATGAAAGCGACACAGCAAATTATCACTATGCTAACACAGGCAAATATTCGCTACAAAATTGAACCAGGGGTGGCTAAGAGATTTGCCTCCCTCAAAAGTGAGGGGAGAAGAGATTCCACGCAGAGACGGAGACTTGGCGACACTTAGGCTAGGTGAAACCCAAATTCGGAGAGTGTCTCCTTCACGAACCGTCAAAGGGTACGACGAACGATGCCGGAGAACACAAATACTCAAAGGTTAGACGATCACAAAGAGGCACACAAATTTGAAATCACAAAAATGCACAACTAAAGGCACAAATAAATCATTAGGGCTATGATAAATCTGAATATAAGAGGATAGAAGGGAAAATCTTACACACGGAAGTCAAGTCCGGGCTCAAAGGAGAAGAGGGAACCACACCCTAGGCATAAACGGAGCCCAAGGATGATGGAGAAGCGGTTGTCGGCTCTGGAGTAGGGGAGAAGGCGGCTACCGGCCACCAAAAGGCGAGAACCACTGCCAGCCTCCAAAAATGGAGAGGAGGTCGACGATCTCAATGAAGGTGAGAAAGGAAGCAGGGTTGCTGGCCAGAGAAAGGGGCGCACGGGAGGTGGAGGAATCGGGAGATGAAATAACAGCAGGAGGGAGAGCTGGAGGAATTATCGGCCATGACAGGAAGAAGAGGCGATGTCAGCTCCTGGAGAGGAGGAGGCGCATGCGGCGGCGGCAGGAGGCACAAGATACGGGATCGGGAATCGGCATAGGAGCGGAAGGCGGAGACTGGCGACGGCTTGCAGTTTCGCTTCGCGGGATACAGGGGTTGCCCTAGCCCGACGGGTTGAAGAAGGGGGAGTTTGGCTCGGTTTATAAAATAAGAGGGGGAGATAGATTAGGTTTATATTTATATAATTATTATTATAAACCTTATTATCATTTAATCAAAATCGGGTTGTTACATTCTCCTCTACTTAGGAAATTCCGCCCTAAAACTTCCATAAGAAGCTATCTGAATGGAGACTCTTATGGCGAAGATTCAGATGACATTCATCCAACAAGATTTACAGATCAAGACATAGAAGTTAACTATGAATACAAGGAAACAGAGAGGATAACAAGCGCGGAGACTTACCAAAATCAAGAGAAAAGTTATGGATACTTGCAACGCATAACAGATTCAAGCTCACAGGAGAACTCTTTAGACTTAGCGGGTTCGGCAAGATACAAAAGATTGACTTCAGGGAGCACAGGAATTTCTTCAATTAACTCGAAATTGAGCGACAAGACACGAGAATCTAGGAGTGAAAAGATTTTTTGCCCGAAGCGGAGACAGGACACCAAAGAGGAAAATGAGCTAAATAACGATTGAGTATCGACGGACGCGAGTCAAACTGGAGTAGGAGAATCACAAGACGACGCTGAAAAAATACAACAGAGCAATTCACAAGAAGAATCTCATTTCTTGCTGACATTCAGAAGCTATCTAGAAGAATATATACAGGAGAACCACATAAGGTTAACAGGCACGCAAAACAGGAAAACTAATTACAAATATTGGGAATTAGAAATTAGAAATCCTAACACATTTCCTACTGTCAGGTACATAAATTATGTAATAATTACAGTATTTTCATTGGATAACTCTAGCTAATAATCATGCAAGTGCAACAATGAGCACATGTGCGATGTCAAGCAGATAGTAAGTCCATGTGTGTACAATCATTATTGTTGTTCTTGGCTTAACACTTGTGCAACGATTTATGATATGAATGCAAATGAATGGATACGCATGTCATGTTAAGCGCCTATATCACTTAACATGTCATGCATATTAGGACTCAAATGTCAGCGCACTTGAAAATTTTAAACCGCTCATACAATTTAATATTCGCAAGCGGTGTATATCCTAGTGAAAATTCATATACACAAAAATATTAAGTTTGTCCATAACTCCTCAACATTCGTGTGCATACTACTCATACTTATGAGTGAGTGTGTGCGTGTTTCAGACGCGAACAACAAATAATGGCAAGCTGAAGCGGGTGCCTCCGGAGTCTTTTGAGGAGCAGATGGAGAGGGAAGCCCGGGAAGTCAAAGAAGAGGCGTCGAACCCGGAGTTTGCCAGGAAGTTAGCCAGGTGGGCTACGGAGGAGGAGAAGAAGCCGGGAGGTGGGAAGTGGCAGGAGGCCAGGAGAGCAGAGCCCGGGCAGAGGGAGCGGCAGCAGCAGTAGCCGAGGTGGGGGCGGCAGGAGCCGAATAATCGGCTAGGATGGAGGCAGGAGGACTGGCATGAGCAGGGCCTAAGGAGAGGTTTCTACGGAGGAGACCACCGCAAAGGGGGGCAGGGCCAGTTCAACCCTCTGGGTTGGAGGCAGGGCCAGAGACCTCCTCTCCCCGATCAACATCAGGCTATGGCGATAGCCTTGGGGAGGAGGAGAGGAGCCCAGAGGAGGAGACCGGGAAGCAGAGCGGACCTGCCCTATTATGACTTCACCAGGAGGAAGGGCATGCGACGGCTAACTGCCCGGAGTTCCTAGAGATGACGGAAGCCAGGGGGCAGGCCCCGCAGCAGCAGCACCGCCAGGAGGTGCGGATCGAGGAAGTCCTGTCGGGGTAGAGGAGGATGGGTGCGAGGACCGGGCCGATGTAGGAGGCCGAACAGGGATCGGGGTGATCCATGGGGGGGTGGGAGTCGAGGCCGCCCGCAAGGCGAGCCTCCACACCATGTACCGACGGAGCGTTGCCTCCACATCCCTAACTTCACCCTCAGATGAGAAGATTACCATCTCCCGGAAGGACATGCCGGATCACGAGGATCCATTCTGCGATGCGCTGGTCATTCAGACCGCCGTCGAGAACTTCACCGTCTCCCGGATCCTCGTGGATAATGGGAGTTCCGTCAACGTCGTCTTCAAAAAGGCGTTCGACGCGATAAAGGTGGAGTTCAGGAGGGTGTTTGCCTCGGATGGGCCTCTGTTCGGGTTTTCTGGGGAGAGGAAGGAGGTAGGAGGAGTGGGGCTCCATGTCATCTTTGGGGCAAGTCCAGAAACTGCAGGTTCGTCATTGTGGACGCTCCTAGCAGCTACAACGCCATATTTGGACGGCCCCTCATCAGCGTCTTTCGTTGTGTATCATCATCCTTCCACCAATGCCTCAAGTTCAACACTGAGGGCATCCAAGTCCAGGTTCGGGGAGACCCCAAGGTGGTAAGGGAGTGCTACGTGACCGCGGTCAACTCCATCTCCAGACAAGTTGGAGCCGAGGAGATGGAGAGGAGGATGGAGGAGCTGTCTGGCCAGGAGGCCACGGGAGAAGCTGAGGAGATGGAGGTAGAGGAAGAGGTTCCGCGCTCATGGGGGAGGGGCGGAGGAAGTTTTGGAGGAGCTAGCCGAGGTGGTGGTCGTGGAGGAAGCTGAGGAGGAAGTTCTTGCCCCATGCGAGGGGGCCGCTGGTGAGTCGGGAGAGCAGTCTCGGCTGGAAGATGCAGAGTAAGTGGTGGAGATGGAAGTACACACCCAGGAAGGAAGGGTGGAGAGAGTGCGGGTCAGTGTAACAACCCGGTTAATAACATATAAGAATAATAATAATAATAATAATAATAATAATAATAATAAAATATAAAAAAAGACCCCAAAATAACCCGGTCTAAACCTACCCCGCCCCCTCCTTTTATTAAAACCCCGGTCCCCGGTCCATTTCCGCATCCCGAAGAAAACCCGCAGGGGCAGATCCCGCTTCCGCCTCACGCATACCCGACGGCCCCGGAACCCGCCGCCAACGCCTCCGGCCGCCCCCGAGACGCCTCCCCGTGGCCGGAAAACGCTTCCTTCTGCGGGCGCCCATCCTTTTGCTTCCCCGAGTCTCCGGTGCTTCCCTTGGCCGGAATCTTCCGCAAAATTCTTGGCCGGCTGCACCCTAGGGTCCAAAGACCTCCTCCAAGGGCCTCCAACTGCCTCCTCTTCTCCTTCTCTGACAGTGAGGACAAGGACAGCGATCCTTCTCCGCAACGCTAACTCCTTCTCGTTCCGGCCGATGGTTTTCGTGAGGGACTCCTAGGGTTTCGCTCGAAACTCCTCTTCGTGGATTTCTGAGCCCAAATCTGGATCATTAGGTAAGGAATTTCATCAATCCCTCATTTTTAGCTTGCCCTAATTTTTTTGGGAAGATTTCCGCCCTCCGATTGGCGTGATTTCGTCAATCCCCCTTGGATTTGTCATAAAGCATCTAATTTCAATTCTGTTTGCATTTCCCGTGTCGCTCGTTGGGCTTAGGTGGTGGAATCGCGCCAAGCTGGAGATTTTTGCCTCCAGACGCCGCCAAAACTCGATCCCTCGCCTCCCCTCACTTTCGAGGGAGGTAAAAACGTTATTCCCCTCTCCTGTTATGTGGTGCGATTATCGACATATGTGCAAAAAAACTGAATTCAATTTGAATGTATTTTTGTCCACAGGTGTAGCGCTTTTAACGACAACGCGAGCACTGGCCGAGTCACTTTAAGGCAAGTAGAGAACCCCCTCTCACTTGCAAAACTTTAGATTTACTCTGCTTATCTGTCCGACAAATAATTCCTTTTTTTTTTTTTTTTTTTACAAAATTTTGAACACTAAAAAGTATTGATATAACGAAATTTGAGCTCTAAGGACGCACTATAAGAAATCCATAGGTAAGCGAAATTCTTGAATTGGTTAACTGGGCATCTGTCTGCTGGCATGGTCAGGCAGAGGATTACTTTTCCGATAAGACTTGCATCAGATCTGATCGTGCTGGGTCCGCTATAGTACGTATACACTTCATGTGGACTTACAACTATTAATTCTAGGCTATACTCCGGTAGGCAATATTTCAGATATGTTTGTTTGACCTGGTTTTTGGCATGTTTGTAGCCTTATACATGATATTTCTACTCGGAGTCTCTTGTTTTTGCTCTCATTTAAATTAATTAATTTGTTATATATAAATCCTAAGTTCTAAGGCATTTTCTTTCTGTCTTGATGCAGGGTTCGTGACTGCGCCGCCTGCTCTCTGAGCTACTTCTCGTTCAATGCTCCAGCTCTCAGAGGTTTTTCATTTATAGTTGTCTGCATCAGGCAGATCCCTTTAGGTCTATCATGTAATAGTTAAGAGATTATCATGGAGGAAACATCTTATCTATAACATTATTACTACTGTTATTATTGCATTTACTTCTGTTTATGTGTGTAGCATTAAATTTTTCAAGAAAATACCAAGTCTTTAAGTGCTTCCGCACATTTATACTCAATCAATTGTTCAAACAAAATTACTATTTCTAAGAAACTATTTTCTATATCACTGCATCCGCGCAGGCATGGTTCCTTTCCGCCCATGCCTGTGGCATCACGGCCCGCCCGACAAGTCGAGACGGGTCGTGACATCAGTGGAGGACCCCGGACAGAGGAGGATCCCAGAAGATTCTTCGAGGAGCGCGGCGGGCATGCCCGGGAATCATGCAAATGTGGCTTGCCACCGCCTCAACCTCGACGTTGATGCCTGTCCCATCCGGCAAAAGAAGAGGTCCACCGCCGACAAGCTGGCCGAGCCCATCCGAGAGGAGGTGGAAAAGCTCTTGAAGGCGCGGTTTGTATCAGAGATCCAGTATCCAGGCTGGGTCTCCAATGTGGTGATGGTCAAGATGGGGGATGGTTGCTGGAGGATGTGTGTTGATGCAAAAAATGCGCTCTCAAGTTCCGGCAGAAGGGAAAAAGAGATTAAGGAAACTACAAGCAACCGTTTATTAATGAACCAAGGAAAAGAGTAATCAAGACCACTGATCGCGGTAGTCAAGACAAGTTGGAGACCACAAAGTCCGAGATTCGAGGCCGCAGCCTCTACAAAATGGGCACCTGGGCTTGAGTCAGCGTGCCTTGGGTGCACCTCTTCCCCCTATTTATAGGTTCGGGGGCCTGCCCAAACGGGCAGTGCTAAAAATAACCGGCTGCCCGGGATACAGAAGAACCAGGCAACGGTGACGGGAATCAAAAAAGAAAAGACAAGCAGTCCGCGCAAGAGGGCGGACTGGGCTCGCGAGCTGGAGCTTCCATCTGGTTGCAGGGCGCGATCCAGGCTGAAGGTCCGCGACCTGGGCGGACTGACCCTTGAGTCCGCTTAAAGAGCTGGTGGACGATCTGGAAGCTGGTCAACTGAGGCTGGACGACCTAGGCGGACCGGAGGATTGAGTCCGCCGCTGAAGGAGGTAACCGAGAAATCCGGCTAGGCGACCTGGGCCGACTTGGAACTGAATCCGCCGCTGGGGAACCTTTGATTCTACATGGTCTCGATGACCTGAGCGGACTGCCAAAACTGAGTCCGTCAAAAGAGGAGGACCTGTCCTGCTGAACATGTTGCGGATTCTGGGGTTAACATAATCCCCGCACATTTTTATGTTTCAGAAAACTTCGAAATTGTTTGCTTATTCGCCGAGTCCGCAACTGTCATAAATGCTGTCAGCGCTATAAATACCGTCGGAAACTCTGTTCTCTAACAAAATTGTCTGCGCCACGGGTCGGTTTTCACCTCTTGTGGTCTGCACTCTTCAGTCCGGCATGGCAAGGCTTGGATCATTCTTTAGCAACTTCGCTTCAAGGACAGAGAAACCCAAGGCGAACACAAGGGCCAAGAAGGTTGTTCACCGGAGCAGGACGCCTCTCCGCCACACAGGGGAAAGTTCACAGAAGGGATAGGAGAGGACTGACTCAGTCCGCAGTTCCAAAGATTCTGAACACGAGAAGTCCAAGGATGTCTCTTCTGCTCAAAATGTGTCATCGAAGAGTGCAGATAGGATCTCGAATCCGTCGTTGATTACTGACCAGAACCCTGCAAACTCAGGGGGTATGGAAATACTTCCTTCTGCCTCAAGAACATACATGCTGCGGATAGACTTGGACAAAGAAGTTTCGTCACCAGAAGTTCGGCAGCCGGTGGTGAACGTTGCACCAGAGAAGCGGCCTGCTGAAAAGCAAATCGAGGATCAAGCTGACGTGCAAGCCGAAGAACAAGCCCAAGAACAAGCTGAAGAACTAGCTGAAGAACCAGTTGAAGAACCAGTGTCCTCCTTGGCTCTGGTTGTCATCGATCCGAAAACAGTCCGCGAGAGTTTGCCGGACTCGCAGCAGGTCGCCATTGACCTGGAGAAAAGGGCGTCTGAGAAGAAGAAGAGGAAGAGGGACAAGTCCACTGTGGCTAAGCGAGTGGAGAAGAAGTTGCGAGCTCTAAAGGAGCAGAATGTCTCTGTGCGGACTGGTGTCGCGAGCTTGCAGCACAGACCGCGAGAAAAGGAAGTTCCTGATGCTGGCTTAGTTACTCCAGATGCTCCGATCCTAGGAGGCAATTGATTGTCAACAGTTAGTTTATCCACCACTGAAATACTCGACACCATCGATAACGAGTAGCTCGCTGATATGAATCAATCCCTGCTTGAGGTGTTGCAGTCTGATGTTGAGATGCTGGGAGAAAAAACTGTTGATCCCTCCTCTACACTTGTGGCTGAAGAAAGAGAGGAAGCGGCAAAAGAACAGCTCGCCATCATGAAGGCCAAGGCCGAGGCGGTCTCAAAGAAGCTCGATGCGAACAAGCGGGCTGCAGATTTGCGGACTGCGGCCGAGCTGATGCGGTCAGGTAAGCCCCAACCGGCGCCCAGGCGATTTCAGCGTCCGTGGCTTTATAAATCTCCTCCACGGAAATCGCGGCCGATCAAGATTATTACGGAGACTGATGATATAGTCGCTTCAAGTAGATTGATGACCGAGACAAGAGCAAAAGTTCATCGTGAATGGAAGCAACGCCTAAGTGATTTTGACCCGAAGCGCGTGAGGCGGCCTGTCATTGATAGTCACCAGATCGCTGCAATGATCACAAAAAGTGATTTTATCCTTACCTTTTGAGTTCGCCGCGACCTGGGTATTAATGTGAACTTTGTTTCCTTTGTTGCAATACGGAAGTCGCCACCCGGCTCTGCTGAGGCTGGCGAGATTGTGCCATCGCATGAAGCAAATGCACCGGAGCGGACTGGCGCGATCCCTCATGATGAGTCCGCGCACGGCGAGCAGTCCGGCCTGGACAACTTGATTTTGTTAGAAAAGAAGAAATATGAAGAAAGGCTGATAGAAGTTCAAGCAGAACTAAAAAGGCGGATAGAGCGAGAGAGGTCTCTGGAGAGTCAGGTCGCCAATATCTCAGCGGAGCTGGAGGAATTGAAGAAGGAGAAGCAGCGGTTAGGTGATGATGCCCGCTACTACAGAGGTAGATACTTGGCCCTTGTGCGGGAAGGGGAGAAGAAACAGGATGACGAGGTCGCCACGGCGAGGCCGCAGCTACCCGATCGACCTGCTTCAGCGGAGGCTCCAGCTCCAGCAGCAAGTGGGCAGCCCCTGGCGAATAAGGAGCCAAGGCCGGCAGGCGAGCCTGTGGTTCTGGTTAGCCGAATCGACAAGGAGGCCGCATACATGCACCATACTTTCAACACTATACACCATCTCGTCCAACAGTTATACGGAGAGATACTGCGAGGAAGCGACCAGGCGGCCCATCTCGGGAAAGATAGGCAGGAGCAACCTGCCCAATCTGACCGTAGAGGCCGCTGAGTCCGCACGCGAATGAACAAATAATTTGATTTGTTTGTATGTTGTATAATTTGATGTGCTCTGGGGCATTGCTTATTTGCTTTATTTGTACTGTGGTGTGAACTTTATTCGTTCTGTATGATATTGCTCTGAGATTTGAAAAATGTTGCGATCTGCGTGATGAAAATATTTCAGCAGGTTGATGTTGAATGTGAGTTATGCGGACTAACTTTGTGTCTGCATATTTGACTTGTAAATTGTTTTGAACACTGAATAAAGCGAGTTGGGCGGACTGTCGTTGAGTCCGCACTCTTGACTTGTAAATTTGCTTTGAAGTTGCAGGAACCTTGAATAAAGCGAGCTGGGTGGACTGTTGTTGAGTCCGCACTCTTGACTTGTAAATTTGCTTTGAAGTTGCAGGAACCTTGAATAAAGCGAGCTGGGCGGACTGATGCTGAGTCCGCAATCTTGACTGGTCCGCGCGGACTGAACGATCAATATTTGCGGGCTGGCTGGAAAAGCTGTCAGAATAGTTTTTCTATAAATAGAGCCCTAGTCTTCTTTCTATACAGGAAATGCAATTGAAGCAGAAGTCCTTGCAGTCTGTGAAAATGGTGTCCGCACGCACTGATGCAGCGACTGCTTTCCACTCCGCCACCACAAGAAATGTAAGCTGACAGAGGCCGACCTGGATGCCTTCGTCGAGAAGCATATGGCGAACTCGCAAGTGCTCGCCCGCCTGCCCGAAGATCAGGAGAGGATTAATTTCTCTACTGCAACGCAGATTGCAGTGCCTATCGACCACTTCGACTGCGGATTCAAGTTCCCCTTGCTGTGGGAGGTTGCTGAGATCTTTGAGCATTACGGCATGGTGTCAGGGCAGCTCGCGCCAAACACTTTAGCTGCGATTTACAGCTTTTTGTCATACCTGCGACCTAAAAAGATTGTATTTTCTTAGAATATATTTAGAAAAAAAAAATTGTCCGCTCTGTAACTCCCTCCGGAGGCCGCCAGTATAAAGGTATCAGGGCAGCTCGCGCCAAACACTTTAGCTTCAAGTTCCCGCACCCGCGC